>CM062100.1:1714294-1895077 GCA_031163375.1 Conogethes punctiferalis
CGGTGACCGCTCGAGTAGTTTTTGTTTCTATAACGAACATACAGACAGACAACAATTTTACTGATTGCATTTTGGCGCCAGTATCGATCACTAATCACATCCTGATAGTTATCTTAACTAATCTTAACTAATATTATAAAGCTGAAGAGTTTGTTTGTTTGAACGCGCTAATCTCAGGAACTACTGGTCTGAATTGAAAAATTCTTTTTTGTGTTGAATAGACCATTTATCGAGGAAAGCTTTAGACTATATAACATCACGTTGCAACTATTAGGAGCGAAGAAATAATGGAAAATGTAAAAAAAAGGGGGAAAAATAACTATTCCACGCGGACGAAGTTGCGAGCACAGCTAGTTTTGAAAATATATTTCATGTATAGAATTGACCTCACTACAGATTTATTGTAAGTATAGATTTATTTATTCTACTTACTTTGATAATGTTTTTGGGAAATTCTATACAACGCGCACGAACCATGGTCACTATATTAGCTGTAATTTCACGTGGTCTGATCTAAGAGCAGCTTGATAGCGCTGCTGCCGTGCGCTGAGAGCTCGCATATTGATTTAGTGTCCACTTGCTTACGCACTCTTGCAGCCAACATAGAAGCTATATATTTATTGTATAGCATACATGCATGGGATGTAAGGGAGCGGCTTATCATCATTTCGCTCCAAACCAACCTCTCCTGCCCGTGGTGCATCCTGCCGAATAACAAACGAGGCGTCGGCAACCGACTGGTGGCGGTATAACCATCACAATTGAAGGCGTAGCTAAATACCACAGACCGATGACGGGCAGCAGCCGTCAGCGGAGCGAGAAGCTACGCCCTGCGATCGCCAACCCGCCTGCCCAGCGTGGCGATTATGTATGTGGGCTCTAGGGATGTAAGGGAGCGGCCTATCATCATTTCGCTCCAAACCAACCTCTCCTGCCCGTGGTGCATCCTGCCTAATAACAAACGAAGCGGCGGCGACCGACTAGGTGGCGGTATAACCATCACAATTGAAGGCTTAGCTAAATACCACAGACCGGTGACGGGCAGCAGCGTCACCGGAGCGAGAAGCTACGCCCTGCGATCGGCAGCTTCAGCGGGGCCGGTTTTGGAACTACCAGCGCTTTTCTACCCAATACAGGTATTCCATACCTGGGTTATGTGGGCTCTTGTGTACCTATGCGTCAATGACGTAGGTAAAAAACCGGCCAAGTGCGAGTCGGACTCGCGCACGTTGGGTTCCGTATCACTGATTGAATGAAAAAATTAGGTAATTTGATTTATAATGTTTAAAAAAACTACTGTCTAGATTTCATTCAAACCAATTTTCGTTAGTAGTTTTCATAGTAATACACATCATATATTTTTTCAGTTTTATCATGTCCATATTTTAGAAGTTACATCATTTTAAAATACCTATCCATAGATACCCTACATGTATAGGTATGATGAAAAAAAAATTGTTTTGAGTTTCAGTTCTATGAAGAACCCCGAAAATATTGGACTTTTTTCTGATTTTATTTTAAAATCTTAATGTGGTTAACAGAATACATCTACGTACCAAATTGCAATAATGTAGCTCTTATAGTTTCGGAATAAACTGGCTGTGACATACGGACGGACAGACAGACAGACATGACGAATCTATAGGGTCCCGTTTTTGCCATTTGGCTACGGAACCCTAAAAATGTCTACCGCCACCAAATCGAGGACATTTTACATTAAATTTCAATATTAATTTAATACTATTACGCTTAGAAACATTCTCCTACAAGCACCGTTATTTATAAGCCTCATTAAACACTTAGCTAGAATTCATAATTGGATCAACACGGTATACATTACGAAATATATGAATAATTTATCATTTCCATGACACGTGTTGTTGTATGAATGAAAAAATTAATAATAAATGTGGTTACAATGCTTTTGTCCTGTTTCATACATTAGCAATGTTTGTCGATCGTTATCAGGGCATTGTCATGTCAGTGTTGCCAGAATTTGTTATCTAATGGCATCCGTTTGCTACTTGGTCTATTCAAATCTGTTCTTGCTTAATAAGTGTTAGTTTCCTATATACAGAGTTCTATGTAAAAGTGCCTTCGCAAGGACTTCTTTCATTTCTTAGATTGGTGAAAATCATTTTTTTTTTATTCAAAATTTTCAAAATTGCGCTTGACTGCGATTCGCCTGATGGTAAGCGATATCGTAGTCTACGATGGAACGCGCTCACGCAGCAAAAACCGGTTCACTCTCGCCTTGAACATCGGAAGATTATATCTCTCGGGGAACAAGGAGCCCGGCAAAGAGTTCCATAGTTTAGCCGTTCGCACTATGAAGGTAGAAGCGAAACGCGCTGTGCGCGTCCTAGGAACTTGCACCATGTAACGGTGCCTATTCGCCGTATCCCTACTCGTCCGATGATAAAAAGGGGCAGGAGGAATCAAATTAAATAATTCCGTCGCACACAATTTCCTATATTCAAGGACTCTCGCTCGTTAAAATCCAAAACCCCAAGAAATCCTACCTGGAGACTCTTACCTCTTACTCACGCGAAGAAATGGCGGTGATTTGTATTATTTTCCGCCAGCGCACGAAAAAATTGACTCCAATTAACTAAGTAAGTTACTTATCATCTTTTCGCTCCAAGCCGGCCTCACCTGCCCGTGATGCAGCCTGGCGAATAACAAACCACGCTCTGGCACCCGACTGGAGGCGGCAAAACCATCACGATTGAAGGCGTAGCTGAATACCACAGGCCGATGACGGACAGCAGCGTCACCGCAGTTACGCCCTGTGATACTCGACCCCGCCTGCCCAGCGTGGAGATTATGAGTAAAGTCGAGAGATTTGTGCCCAAAGTAGCAAACAACTGGAGAGGCCTATGTCCAGCAGTGGACTGCGACAGGCTGATATTCAAAGTCAAAGTCAAAATACCTTTATTCACATAGACTGAAGAGAGGTAGGGCATAGCGAATCTTCGCTCGAATTGAGCCGCCCGTCCGGGGAAGGACCTCCACCCTATAGAATACCGCAGTCAAATGACCTCTAGGTCGTGTTTCTGCCGGTGAGTAGGGTTTCCGGAGCTCTTGGGGGGTTAGGGTTGGGCCGGCATGGCGGTGGCAACTGACAGGTAACTGACCAGTTACATGCAAGTTGTCACAGCGACTTGGGCTTCTCTTTCGCTTTCCATCAGGCGTAGGGAAGCCATTATGTCGAGCCACTATAAAAAAAAAAAATCACGATTGAAGGCTGATTGAATAGCTGAATACCACAGGCAGATGACGGGTAGCAGCGACACCGCAGTTACGCCCTGTGATACTCGACCCGCCTGCCCAGCGTGGAGATTATGAGTAAAGCCTCTAGATTTGTGCCCTAAGAGGCAAACAACTGGAGAGGCCTATGTCCAGCTGCGACTGCGACTGCGACAGGCTGATACTGATGATGATGCACGATGCACAAAGACACGTACAAGGACAGTAAACAGATAGGCGCGTACAAAACAGTTACACGTTCACATCACAAGAGAAAACAATAAAATAAATAAATAAAATGCTTGTGAGTCAGTATGTGTAGCCAGTCAGGTCCCAGCCTCAGCTCTGTGCTGTTATGGCATCGAGGACACCACAACAGCGCTGGTATTCTGGTGGAACCTGTTGCTGTTGTTATTTCACTATGGTTATTGACTCCATTTAATTGTTTATGCAGTCATTATGGCAGTTATATGCATATTATATTCTAAGCATATATATTGTATTTTATCTACACATTTTAGCATTATTATTATTATTTTTTTTTTATATAAATGTAGGTATAAATCGCTGTCAATCTCCGCTTTCAAGCTGTTTTGATTTTGTTTTTGTTTCTTCTTAAAAAAAAAAATATAAATTCTATTGTGTGTTAGGTACGTTGTATCTTATACTATAGTTAGTGGTGAGACTCTGTAAAGGCTAAGAATTATTGTGAAAGTTACCATACATAAGAACATTGTGTAAAAGCTGTTGAGTTTCCAATAAAATAAATAAATAAATAAAATTATTTCAATACTAGCAAGGTTCTATGCCTTCTTTAGGTGCGGAACCCAAACACTCAATCATATTCCCTACACGCGGCGTATAAACAGTTCCACTGTTCTCAGTTAATTAACTTGCGGAAACCAGTCTTAATTCCGAATTATCCGGGGGTCATAGTTTATCGGCTCACGGGTCTGATAGCACTGGCTTTTCCAATTATTGTGTTGCGTTTGTTGTTTTTTATCATAATTAATAAGTAGTCTTGTTTTGTTGTGGTGAATTGTTCGACTCTATTTAAAAAAAAGGTTTTTTTTTATAAATTAAAAAAAAATATAAAAAAGTAAAAGGGCCAATTGAAAAAAGGACATGACGTACAAGGAGTTGAAGGCGCTGGCGGAGTCCAGGGAGGAGTGGAATGAGGAATACCCCTCATTCCACGCTTCATGAAATTCATTTCGTCATCATCATCAGCCTATTGCAGTCCACTGCTGGACATAGGCCTCTCCAGTTGTTCGTCATTTAGGGCAAACATCTGGAGGATATTATTACCCATAATCGCCACCCTCGTGGAATTCATTTCGTGCAGAAATATTATTTAATACACTAAGTGAAAGATAAATATTCTAATACTTCATTTTCCCAAGAAACCTCGTTGCTTTAAAAGCCTTCATTGAGAAACCCCTGTTCAGTATAACTGTAGTTATTTAATGTAAATAAGCAAAATCTGCATATCCTTAACGATATAATACATAAAATGCTGTAGGAAAACTTAGCTGTTTCATGTTAATTAATTCACGACAGATTTCAATTTACTTACATAATTGCCGTTACACAATTGAACAATGCGATACACTGTACTATTATTTTTATTGTAGCACGGAAACGATCATTAAATTAGCTCGACAATCTGTTTAGTTCAGATGTACAGTAATAATATTTTTTTAATACTGTGTCATCATCATCAGCCTATCGCAGCCCACTGCTGGACATAGGCCTCTCCAGTTGTTCTACAGTTGTTTTGGGAAAACTTCTGGAGGTTTTACCCATCGCCACGCAGGGAAGGCGGGTTGGCGATCACAGGGCGTAGCTCTTCGCACCGATGACGCTACTACCCGTCATCAGTCTGTGGTATTTAGCTACGCCTTCAATTGTGATGGTTATACCGCCACCAGTCGGTTGCCAGCACCATGTTTATTATTCGGCAGGATGCCTTACATCCCTTATATTGTTCGTCTGAAGGCCGATTTATTGCCGTTAAAAAAATAAATCCATAATGTAAAAAAACACCGTCATACAGTTTCCGACAAGACGCCATCTTAGTTTCATTGTTCCATCGTTTCGCGCCATTTATCAGTCTCGGATCGCTCAGTCGGTTTGACAAAAGAGCACATGACATTTTAATGAGTTTATTAAAATTAATAAAATACTTCCTCCATGTTACGACTACATAACATTTAAATACCGAGCGGTTCTGCCTACATGATAATTTAATTTGTTAAAATAAGGCGGTAAATACTTTAAATAAACCATAGCAACAAAGGAATGCCACCCTGGGCCACACAGCGCCATCTAGCCGCAAACTAAGCCGAAGCATGTACTATGGGTATGGGGAGCTTGTACAAACTTACTTAGATACTTTTTTTTTTGTAAATGTATACATATTATACAGAAAACACCCAGACCACAGACTAAAAAAAGTTAACTAACACAAAAGTTTGTACTGTGCGGGATTTTTTTTTATAGTAGCTCGATATAATGGCTTCCCTACGCCTGATGGAAAACAAAAGAGAGGGCCAAGTCGCTGTGACAACGGGCAAGTAGCTGGTCAGTTACCTATCAGTTGCCGCCGCCATGGCCGGCCCAACCCTAACCCCCACGAGCTCCTAAATCTCACCGGCAGAAACACGACCCGGAGGTCATTTGGCTGCGGTATTCTATGAGGTGGAGGTCTTTCCCCGGACGGGCAGCTTAATTCGAGCGAAGATTCACTATATCCTACCTCTCTTAACCTCCTGAGGCCCACAGATTTTTTTTATTTTCGATTTTGATAAAATTCAGCATAATTACTTAATGCACCACTATATGAACAAAAATGGTGAAAAAAGAAAATTTTGATGGAAAACATAGATTTTCTCAATGTCATATATATATGACGAGGGTTCTTAATGCTAACCAAAAGTTTTGTAGTAAACACATTATGTTTTAGTTGTAGGGTAATTTTTTAAAGATAATAATATAAATATAATTTTATTAAATAAGAAAAAGTCATTAGCATTATAGAAAATTATATTTTTATTCAAAAATCTCAGAATTGTAGCTACTGAATTTTTTTTTTCAACATAACTTCTTTTTTATAAAATATAATTGTCTATTAATATTGTTAAAAATATATTGCTAAGGACGGGTGGATATGGAATTGTATCTGGGATTGAAGAATGGCAGCTGTAATGATGAGAAATTTTCATGCCAGGTATTATTCGCTGGTATACCAGACATAGATGATCCTCCTCTCGTCCTAAGGCGACCCCTTGATCGTCCACCGCGTGTTCCAGGGTCACGTCTTGTTCTTCTTGGTTCGTCTTCTAGACGATGTAATTAAAGATCGCAAAGATACTTCTGATTGTAGGCCACCATCTTCATCTAAATCGAATCCATTAGAAGATGACGAGTCTGGAAAAATGTAGTCATCTTCACGATGGGCAATTAGCTCCTCTTTTGCATCTTTCTCGTCAATCAAATTAATTTTAGACACCGTCCATTTACTCTTCTGTCTAATGCTGGCGTAATTTTGAAAAAATATATACTATTAAATATTTATTTACTGCCAACAAATTATATGTCATATTAGTATTACACTGGGATTCATAATTTCACAGTAGTCATTGAGAACTCATGTCATGTCTGTATTGCATAAACATTTCGCATGTTATTTCTGTCCCATCACGAAGGGTTTTACAAATAATAATGTACAATCGAAACTATTGCATACTAATACACAAAAGAAACACAAATGCATGTTATTTTCTCTGTTAATTAAAAAGAACACTCAAAATAACTTACCGTGTGCATTTGACCGCGATGTCATCCTTCAGTTCAATTTAGTAAAAAAAAAATATTATGACAATTATTCAACCAATGGAAGGTTTTGTAATGGCGGAAGACTATTTAGCTTCGATAAAAAAAACAAGTTCTAACAAAATTAACTAGATGGCAATATTTTGCGGAGTTGTTTCCTACTATGTTTTTATGTAATATATTTATTGCGCAGGGCCTCAGGAGGTTAAACCAAACGCATCATCGAGCCAGCCAAGTCGCCAGTTCATCTAAGTACCTACCTACTACCTGCATATCATTTTCTGTACTCAGGCCACCATTTGCATTCTAGTCGGTGGCAGCATCATGTGACAGTGATGACAGACCATTGTGGGAGGAATCCCATTAGCATCTCGTGACACACAGATCCGACTGATATCTTGTTATTGTCCATTGTGCTTGATTAAATTAATATTTATCGTACAGTTCACACTTTGGAATTGCATCTTAATTAATTTCCTGTGCTGTTATGGCCTCGTTTAATGCAGGTTTAGTACTACCAGTGTCCTGCGGGAGATTTCTATCAACAGTTTCACATATGAATGAACTAGCTGTGCTCGCGACTTCGTCCGCGTGGAATAGTTATTTTTTCCCCGTTTTTTTTACATTTTCGATTATTTCTTCGCTTCTAATAGTTGTAACGTGATGTTATATAGCCTAAAGCCTTCCTCGATAAATGGTCTATTCAACACAAAAAGAATTTTTCAATTCGGATCAGTGGTTCCTGAGATTAGCGCGTTCAAACAAACAAACAAACAAACTCTTCAGCTTTATAATATTAGTTAAGATGAATGAATGAAATACATTTATGGGCAGCACAAACAAAAACAATACACAAATAATAAATATACACAGAACACATAAACAGAAGGAAAATGAGAAAAACAAATAAAATGAACATTAACATAGTGAAGAAACTTATTGTGCACATCAGTCAGTGTCTGCGCAGCCAACCAGGCCCCAACCTCAGCTTTGTGTTTTTAGAGGTAGGGCATAGCGAATCTTCGCTCAAATAGAGTCGACTCCCGGGGTACCTCAACCCTATAGAATACCGCAGCTAAATGATCTACGGGACGTGTTTCTGCGGTGAATGGTTGTCCGGAGCTCGTGGGCTGACTTCGGAATCAGCTGCCGGTTATGGCAACGCGCGTTTGATACCTCTGGTGTTGCAAGCGTCCATAGCGGCTGTAGTCTGCCACCTTAGTACCACTACATTAAAAAAGAGAGGTAGGGCATAGCGAATCTTCGCTCGAATTGAGCCGCCCGTCCGGGGAAGGACCTCCACCCTGTAGAATACCGCAGTCAAATGACCTCTGGGTCGTGTTTCTGCCGGTGAGTAGGGTTTCCGGAACTCGTGGGGGGTTAGGGTTGGGCCGGCATGGCGGTGGCAACTGACAAGTAACTGACCAGTTACTTGCCCGTTGTCACAGCGACTTGGGCTTCTCTTTCGCTTTCCATCAGGCGTAGAGAAGCCATTATGTCGAGCCACTATAAAAAAAAAGGAACGCCTACCACAATTATAAATGACTACCACCAGGTTCGATAGGCGGTTTCTATCGAGAAGAACCAGTTAGAAACTTAATAGGTACTCAAAGTCAGAGACTATTTGAAACTACCCTTAACGATATAGCTTTGTCACGTGGGTTTCGCATTTAAACAATGCGTGCGGTAGAAACTAGATACCGCACCAGAAACATTATTTGCAAGATGAAATTTTACCTGTTTAGATATTAAATCGAATGGCGATTTAAATTTATTAACTGGACTAGATATAATGTGTCAATTTCCTTTGAATATTTGATTTCAAGTGGCATGTAATAATGCTTGTCGATTGAATATATATTTTGAAGCTTTAAGGATTCTTTTGAGCCTATAAATAAGTGCAAAATTTAAACTAAGGACTCTTTAAAAACACATTTTCAATTAGGAATGTTTAAATTTTCATTCTTTATTAAAAATTTAAAGTATCTATCATTAAGTAAAATAATTGTAATGATAACTAAAATATAATGATAATACATCATTAAAAATCTTGAAAATGATACAGTAAAGCCGTTTCATGCTGTAAATTTTTGAACTTTGACTGGCTCGATAGCTCATTTGGTAGTGACCTCTGCCTTCTGAGCCAAGGGTCGTGGGTTCGATTCCCGCACAGTACAAACATTTGTGTTCATGAATATGTCTGTTTGTATTGGTCTGGGTGTTCGCTATGTATAACATGTATTTATTTTTTATTTATTTATCAAGGGTATCATTTTTAAGGTAGGTATTTTACATTGACCAAAAACTATGACATTTTTCAAGTAATTCTTATTAATCTACCTACTACGAGTACAAGTAAGGGATAAAAAGTGATAACCATACATTTGAAATTTATCGATTTAAATCAAAACACCTACAAAATATGGAAATAAAAACTTTCGACTCGCACTTGACCGTTTTTTTTTAAATATAAGTCACTGATTCATGTATAACTGGACTATGACTAAGCGCTATGTCACTCGTATTATTGTTTATACCGTGATTCAATGAATAAAATATTACAAAACGGAAACATTAGCGGAATTTGCGGAATTTACCCACGGTCCACTGCTATTTCGGGGAAAATTTACCCGAAATGGGGTAATTTGTTCGCCTATTTATACTTTACGGGGTAAAGTTCGACCCAAATTGTGTGGTGGCCTTTTATGTTCGTTTTCGGTGACGTAACTTAAAAGTAATTAAATATGGTGAGTTATTTTCGATGGTATGCGACCGTTGAAGTTAGGTAAAGGTCTGGTGTTGGAACCTCTAGTTAATTTACAATAATAAGAAATTTTATTTCTCAACAAGGGAATAAATAACTCTAGAAAACAGTCTATATTGGCTCTTGTTCTATATGTATAAAAAATCGTCTAAGAGAAAGAGACTAATTGAGAGGTAGGGTTTATTCTCTTGGATTGCGACCGCATCCGTGAGGAGGTTTGGTCGCGTTTGAAAATCAGTCGGGTAAAGACTGAATAAATTTGTCAAAAATAAAGTGACTTGGGCCTCTTTGTCGATATCAATTAGGCGTCAAGTTACTAAACCCTCCCCGGAAGCCGGGGGTAGGGGTATTTGCCCTCCCCGGACCAGAAGTGCCGGCCGCTTGTCATCTGCGGCTGGCCAGGGCAGGCAGGGATGTGGCCGTATGCTTCGGCGCTACCCGTATCCCTGCTTTTTGCTGCCCACTGGCGACACAGGGGGGTTTAGTAGGTATACCCTCTCATTTTGGGAGGTGTGAGTCCCACACACCATGCCGACTCCCCCCAAAAAAAAGGCGTCAAGTTACTATAACAAATTCTCAAAATCTTTTTGAATGAAGAGTGTCTATTTCGCGTGTAGAATTAGCGCGGACAATGTTAAGTGTTAAGGACACAAATTGTTTATATCAATAATTATTTATAGAACACAAAATAAAGATATTGTGCATCGCATATGACTAACAGGCATGGCACTCAAACGATTTGGCATTGAGACGTAGGCAGGTGGCAAATAAATGCCAAATAATGGCATACTGTGGGTGTTGCTGTTAATATGCTAAACTGTTGGTATAATTTGTTATGACGTAGTAAATGGTCATACATGGCGCAATCAATATGTATTTGGCTGCATACCTATTTTAAAACTGACGATTTGTTTGACAGTCAATGTTCATAACTCATCATCAATGCAGGAGAATTATCCCACTTTAAGTCATCATCATCAGCTACAGTCCACTGCTGGACATAGGCCTCTTCAGTTGTTCGCAACTTAGAGCAAACATCTGGAGGATATACCCATAATCGCCACGCTTGGGCCGGCGGGTTGGCGATCGCACTGCGTAGCTTCTTGCTCCGGTGACGCTGCTGCCCGTCACCGGTCTTTAGTATTTAGCTACGCCTTCAATTGTGATGGTTATACCGCCACCAGTCGGTTGCCAGCGCCTCGTTTGTTATTCGGCAGGATGCACCACGGGCAGGTGAGGTTGGCTTGGAGCGAAAAGATGATAAAGATGCAAGGGAGCGGCCGCTCCCTTGCATCCCGCTTTAAGTTGGGTCGTCACAACATGTTTTCTCCTTCCACTTATCTCTATCAGCCGTCATCTCCACACTTACACCTTTGACACGCATATCATTTCTCACTCAGTCCATTCATTCCTTTTTACGGTCTTTCTCTTCTCTATTCCTCTACGTTACTTCCACGTTCATACTCAATACTCTTCTAGTTACATGTCTTTCAAACCTCCTTATAATGTGCCCAAACCATGCTAATCTGCTACTCCTTAACTTTGTAAATAAATAACTCTAAGACATGCCACGCTGGGCCACACATTGCTATCTCATCGAACGCACGACCCTTGGCTCAAAAGGCAAAGGTCACTACCAAATGAGCCATCGGGCCAGTCAATATTAGTCATATTTCATCATCATCATCATCATCATATTTAGCTCTTTAGTAATTAAGTCTGTTGAAAAACGATTATATCATTAGTTATACCTATATTTTTGTGCAATCTTGATCACCTCTAAATTATTACTAAAATAAGGAGACTATACTAAGTAGTTTGATCAAAATAGGGAATATTCCAGGAAGGATCAATTTTAAAGTTACCTTTTTCTTGTTACAGGATTAATGGTGTTCACTCTAGCTTCGAGGATTTTCGGTGAGTAAAGTGTTTCGGGGAAAAAATCATTAGGTATCGTTTAAATCATGCAGTAGTGTTTTTAATAGTAAATTTAGTACTTTCAAAAGAGAGAAAATATCGTTTAAATCATGCAGTAGTGTTTTTTATAGTAAATTTAGTACTTTCAAAAGAGAAATTTCAAAGATCCTAGAGGCAGAGTCACTCTCAGCCCCACGCTGTAACATGTAAATAATAGGGTAAAAATATTTTTGAATGCTTCATTGTTTAGGTATTAATAGTATTAATATATTCTGTTTCGTTATTTGAGTGCCTTGTATGTTGAAAAAAGAAACATGTTGTGTACACAAATCTTAGGTTGCCGTCTAGTCACTACTATATTTAATTATGGCTACTATGCATGTTATGACAGTAATCTGTAAATGTACCTATAATAAATAAGTAGTATAATAAATAATGAGTATGTGCATTAGAAAACTGTTTTTTTTTATGCGAGCTGCGGCAGACGACCCAGTGTGATGCCTAATGGTAAGCAGTCGACACCGCCCATGGACACCCGCAGCTCAAACCAAGTTTGGGGTCGTTGCCGGCCTTTTAAATATGAATACGCTCGTTTCTTGAAGGCTCCCAAGTCCTAGCTGTTCGGAAAGACTGTCGCAGAGAGTTGGTTCCACAAAACCGATGCGCAAGGCAAGAGGTTCCTCATAAAGCATTTTTGAAGTCAGTTAAAAACGTAGATAAATTCCTACTAAAAGATGTTGCCCAACATCTGAGCAGATAATCCCACTAATACCGCAAGAATTTACAAGCATCTCCGCAGTATAGGCACATGTTTGCTCTGATATCATGCGCACACACATGATCTGAGCAAACAGACGGACCTACATGCGTTTTTGTGAGTTTAACTATGGAATATACAACCTTACTTTATAATGGCTGTTTTACAGTAGGGAAAATTTGACGTCTCGATTTTTTTTTATTATGGTGGTTTGTAGACTAGCCGGCGGGCGAGAGGTCATTGACCCGCGTTTAAATAGTCAAATGACAACTGATCTATTTATTTTTGAGAATATAAACTGCTGATTTGATCCCTAATTTTGCATTACAAAAGGAGTGCGATAAACATAATAATATAACATACTATATATAATTAATTCGAAGTTGCTTATAGCGTTAAGACCGCCTAAATAATAAAAAAAAATATGTCAATTAACCTTGATTTTATGTTATGTTAAGTCTTCGGAGTGCAATAAAGAATATCTATATATCTTTGAAAGGTTTTTGCTCTATACACATAGACTAACAAAGAACGTTTTGTCATTGGAAGGCATTAACTAAATGTCAGCTTGACATTTCCGATGCGATCAAATCAAGTTCACGTATTTGAAAGTAATTGCCAATTTTATGACTTCGATTGTCTTTGCCGATAAATATTTAGGTAGGTAATTAAAAAAATAAAATCTAAGAAAAAATACTCTTTTCAATATAGTCCAGTACAAAAGTCCGACTCAAAAATATATACAAAAATATTTTTAAACATCTACTACCTAGATTGCCTGGAAACGAATGGTCTCAACGTTAAGTTCGCCTTTTGTACCATTTTGTGTTATAAATAAACTTGCTAAGCCAGCGGCGTCGCACGCGTGGATATCGGGTTTAAAAAATAACGGACTTCCATAAAATGGTGCCTAAATTTTAAGTTAGACTTCTATACATTGGTAGAATTTAATTCCAACAACATTTAATTCCATGCAGTAGTTTTTGCATGGTTGCTCTGCTCCTATTGATTGTAGCGTGATAAAAAGTCTCTATAACATACCTACAGACCAGACAGGCAGACAGACAGACGGACCGACAGACAGACAAAAATTTTATTGATTGCATCTTTGGCATCAGTATTGATCACTAATCACCCCCTGATAGTTATTTTGAAAACATTATTTAATGTACAGAATTGACTTTTCTACAGATTTATTATAAGTATAGAAGAAGATACAGACATAGGTACATGTTCAAAGTGTCTTAGGTAAAGAAGCCATTGTCTAGATAGATATATTTTGACAGATGTAGATAATTTACAGCCTGCCTATCTTGAGCTTAAACAAAGACCGTTTTTATTAAATCTAGGCTACCATGTGCAAATGTAATCAAAACATCTCGTTTTAGAGTTAAACAAAGGGAAACCTCAACATTTGTCTCTAGACTAATTAAACGTCTCAATATGGTAGCCGAGTTTGAAAAAGGTTAGGTATATTGTCAAACCTACTAAAGAGTTTCTGTATACAAACTTGATTTTGCGGTCACGTAACTAAAGTCAGTTGCAGTGACATCTCTATTTGTTACGTAGCAAGATCCAAATTCAAATGTATGCTAATCTGAAAAGTGGTATAAAGCGTTTTGGCGGGCGTAGCAACAGATGTAGAACGCTACGATGGGGACCAATTTATCTTGGCCCCTAAATCTTCTTTGTGCCTCCTCTACGTAGTACGTCACGGTTCAACGTGAGCGGGGCGGGGGAGGTCAACGTGAATTGGTGTGATTCTGATTTATTCTTTCTTTGTTTGAAGAGAACGCGGGACAAAATGTTGACATATTTTTTTTTAAATTTAGGCCAGCGCTAGAGTAATTTCGTGTCTAAATTTGAGTTATGTTTCGTTGACAAGTAACATTTGTATGGTCCCAAACAATGAAAATTATTCATTTGAGATTGTTAAATGCTCGTAATACTTAATCTATGTAGTTGAATATATTGTAAACATCATAACTTAAATTAACTGTGAGTGTTAAATTAGTTTAGTGACGATTATTGGTTTGGATTTCGCAAGTAAGACTCGTATTGTGTGATAGGCGTAAGCAGTTATGTAGATTCTTGATTTCAATTATGTCGTCTGTCTTGGTATTTTGTTGGGTGTTGGTCTGAGGATTAGTGGCCGTGGGTGCATGTTCCACGCCTAACAAAATAATGTTAAAATCATCTTTTTCAATTAGACATTTTAATACGAATAATTTTCAAGAGAGCTCTTTCTGAGTCGGGTCTGAGCGTAGAGTCTGTATAGTTTTTGCTACCCAACACCGTTGTTGTTTCTGGATACGTGGTGTAATTCGGCTACAATTTTTTTTTTATCGCAAGTTACATACACGCGCTTACTCGCTAATCGCTGCTGCATAAGCTGATGAGGGAGCGTTTTGCAAAGAATTCGCATAGACTTTCCAGTGGGTAAGGTAGGTATCACGGCGGCATTGCTGATCTCCATGGGCGGCGGTTACTGTTTAACATCAGACAGGCCGCTTGCTCGTCTGCCACCAACAATAATAAAAAAAACATCAGCCTGTAAAGTCCACAGCTGGACATAGGGAAGAAGTCGGGATGCAGATAAGTACCTACTCTACCTCAAATAGAACAAACCCAAACGCTAACGACCCGAAAACAGTCTGTCAAACAGACATTTATTAACCTCTTTTAAAATCGACCCTGTAATAAATCTACATCTTGATTGGAGTGGACGAATTCATTCTGATCTGCTCAAAGATATTTTATCACATAAAAAAAAGTTCGATTCATTCAAAACCTTTTTTGTTTCGTCGAGCTGTTTGAAATCTTCATTCAATACTCATCAGAGGAGCCGCCAACAGTAAAGCAACAGAAACCAAATCGTTTACTGCACTGATTGAACACGTATGATATAAACATACGAAAATAGCATCTATTGTAAGGGTGTAAGGTCCAAGTGAATATACTACGCATTCAGCCCATACCTCATTCCTACACACAACATTCAGTACGAGATAACACTCATTTGTACGTCCAAAGATCCATTCACTATAAACAACCCATTGAGATTTTCACAGCGGTGCAATTGTACTTGATAGAAATTATATAAACCTTAAGACCACAACATAAAGAACAAAATCGAACGACTTTTAATTTACCAACTGCACACTCGAAATCGTAATACGTAGTCGCATTACATTTCAATGGCAGCTCTCAAGATCTTAAAGCAATAAAGATAAAGTCCACATTCGAACGCCAGATAAAAGATGGACGGCAAAATTCGAATTTGGAAAATGGAACACGTGCGTCGAACGCCCCACTTGCGTTCGGAAACGTATGCAAATCCCTTTGTTGTCTGCATTGCGTTGCGTCAATGTAACGGGACCAGATTTCCGAACGGAGTTTATGGTTCGGCTGGCTGTATGGAACACCTCCTTTGACGGGTTGGGAAAAAAGGAAAATAAATTGGAGGACAAATTCCTGTGTTGCTTTGAGCGGTCGGACAAGGGTAAATGTTCTTTTTTAAATATGGACGCTTGAGGGATCGCTAGACTCGGCCGAGTGTATTAAACAGCAATGTATCAAGAGTAGAACGGTCTTGTGTGTTAAAAGCGTTATTCAATTTTGCAATATTGTGCATGATTAGTAAAGCTTCAGTTTGACCAGCGCAGGCAAAGAGCATAGAACCTAAGTATTATGTAATTTAATTCCCTCCGCCCCTTCTTATCATCGGACGAGCAGAGATATGGCGAATAGGGCACCGTTATATGATACTGCAAGTTCTAAGGACTCGCACGCAGAGTTGGTTCGTTTAGCCTTTACTTTCATGCAAACGGCCAAACTATGGAACTCTTTGCCGGGCCCTTTGTTTCCCGATACTTTTTCTTCCGATATTCAAGGCGAGACCGAAGTGGCGAGACCACGCTCCATCGTAGACTACGATATCGCTTACTATCAGGTGAATTGCAGTCAAGCGCAAACCAATATTGAAAAAAAAAGTTTAGTAATGAAATCTCCTTAGTTTTTTTTTACAGGAGCTCGTCATAATTGCTTCCCTACGCCTGATACGCGAAAGAGAAGCCCAAGTCTGACTAACTGGTCAGTTACCTGTCAGTTGCCACCGCCATGCCGGCCCTAACTAACTCCCCACGAGCTCCGGAAACCCTACTCACTGGCAGAAACACGACCCGAAGGTCATTTGGCTGCGGTATTCTATAGGGTGGAGGACCTTCCCCGGTCGGAATTCTCAATTCGAGCAAAGATTCGCTATGCCCTATTTTAGTAGATAATGGAATCTCTTTAGTGATATGGTTTCCGAGATATTAAGTAGAGTCCAATTATTTATAACTAGCAGTGCTCGCGACTTCGTACGCGTGGAATAGTTATTTTTCCCCTTTTTTTTACATTTTCCATTATTTCTCCGCTCCTAATAGTTACAGCGTGATGTTATATAGCCTAAAGCCTTCCTCGATAAATGGTCTATTCAACACAAAAAGAATTTTTCAATTCGGACCAGTAGTTCCATAAATTAGCGCGTTCAAACAAACAAACAAACTCTTCAGCTTTATAATTTAGTTAAGATTGTAAACAAGACGATTATTTGTTCTATCATCAATACATTTTCGTGATTAGAGTCATAGACACCTATTTAAGACGATGGGTCTTGATGTCTATGGGCCATCAATCATAGCTAAAAGCTATTTATCTGTCGACGATTACCAGCGCCTCATTAAATGCTCAATTGACAGTTTAAACTTTTTTATACGATAATATCAGTCATTGATCTAAGCGTTTATTATGAAACTTTCACTATAACGATCTATTTACTTGTAACTGACAGAATTATAACAGTTTAATGTTGACTGTAATGGATATGGGATGTAAGGAAGCGAACCATCATCTTTTCGCTCTAAGCCACCCTCACCTGCCCGTGGTGCATCCTGCCGAATAACAAACGAGAACGATGAATAACCATCACCGGAGCAAAAAGCTACGCCCTGCGATCACCAACCCGCCTGCCCAGCGTGGCGATTGTGGGTATATCCTCCAGATGTTTGCTCTAAGTGGCGAACAACTGGAGAGGCCTATATCCAGCAGTGGACTGTAATAGGCTGATGATGATGATGACGGAATTATAACAGCTTAATGTTGACTGTAATGGAAATGGGATGTAAGGAAGCGACCCATCATCTTTTCGCTCTAAGCCACCCTCACCTGCCCGTGGTGCATCCTGCCGAATAACAAACGAGGCGCTGGCAACCAACTAGTGGCGGTATAACCATCACAATTAAAGGTGTAGCCACAGGGTGTAGCTAAATACCATAGATCTATAACGAGCAGTAGTGTCACTGGAGCGAGGAGGCGCTGCGATCGCCAACCCGCCTGCCCAGCGAGGCGATTATGGGTAAAGGCTCCAGATGTTTGACGAAAGTTGCGAACTGGAGAGGCCTATGTCCAGCAGTGGACTGTGATAGGCTGGTGATGAGGAAAATCTTGCTTTGTACCAGATGACTTAAAACCTGAGGGCTCACTCCTAAGTTTATTGCCGAAGTTGGTTGACCTGGAAGTCTTTAAACAGACTACGAAGTCTGTTACGAACCCAGGTTGGCCGCAGCAAGGAGAATATGTTCAGGTGGGGGTACACTGATGGGTCGGACTTCGCCTGCCATTGTGGTGCTCCTCTCCAGAGTATGTCTCACCTGATCTGTTGTCTGGCTGAGCTTGTCCGTGACCGGGGGTGCGGTTGGCGTGGCGGAGCACTGGGCACACCGGGTTTGATTTCGGTTTGCCATCGAAACGCAAAGAAGAAGATTGCCGAAGTTTTGGGTTTCACCTGTGGTTTCCGGATTTAAAATGGGATTATCCCATAGATGTCGTAGAAGACTATGGTAATCAGGAAACGGGCAGCAAAGTACCTACAAATAAAACTGAGGTGATGTTGCCTTGACATCCCAGATATTCCTGCACAATGCATACTTGTATTCTAAGCGGCACTTTCAATAACATCAACTTTAATCTAGCCAGACGCGATAAAACATGAGCCCAATCTTTATTTGGGCCAAACGTACGGCTCTCCTATTACCGAACGGCTGGCGACGTGACCCACAATAGGGGCACGGCGTGGCTGCCGCGTTACGCGTGACTCATCGCCGGTATTATTGAGCTAATAATGAATGGGGCTGGTGTAAGTTACGAGTTCAAGCGTGAATCTACGTGACTACATCAATCAACAAGCCTGGTCCGTTCCTAACCTGAACGTAGGCTTCCTTAGATTCGTGCCACATTTTCTAATATGATGTCGTAAATTAACCATTTTGGAGTCATTGAAAACGCTGGCTAAGTAGAGCTTAGCGATTATATCAAAATAATGTACTAATGTAAGGGAGCGCTCTACTTATCATCTTTTCGCGCCAAGCCACCCTCACCTGCCCGTGGTGCATCCTGCGAAATAACAAACGAGGCTCTGGCAACCGACAGGTGGCGACATTAACATTACGATTGAAGGCGTAGCTCAATACCACAGACAGCAGCGTCACTGGAGCGGGAAGCTACGCCCTGCGATTATGAGAGCCTCCAAGAGTTTGCCCAACATGGCGAACAACTGCAGAGGCCTATGTCCAGCTGTGGACTGCGATTGGCTGATGATGAATGTACTACAGTACTGTACACCAAATATGTTTGTGATAGTATACTCGTATGTCTGTCTCTTAAAATCTACAATAAGCTTACCCGCACAATGCCGAGGCTAGTCATAATAATAAGTAAGTATAAAAAGTGTTTTTTTTAGCAGGCCTCCGTTGTCTAGTGGAAAGAGGCCCAAGTCGCTGTGGCAACTGATAAGTAACCGAATCAATCAGTTGCCACCGCCTGTAGGACCATAGATAGGCATCACAGCACCGAAGTCTCTTTCCGGGTTGAATCTGGGACAAGTTCCTTGTTATTTTCAGCCTTTTTGTTATGTTCTCTTATAGCACGTTTCATAGTTTATTTATTAATTTCATTGGGTTTCTTATTGTTATTTCTTTTGTTACAGATCAGAAACAATGACCACCACAGATACACAGATGGATTCAATTACCTAAAATACTGTAAGTAAAGAATCCTTTATCCTTATCGTTCATATTATCAAAGTAAATGAGTTCTGGAGTGAAACCGCGTCTCGGCAAACGTAATGTCAGGCCAGGTGGAACGACGGTTTGCGCAGGACGGCTGGCAAGTGCTGGATGCGAGAAGCCCAGGATCGATCAAAGTGGCGAATATTGGAAGAGGCCTATGTCCAGCAGTGGACTAATATAGGCTAATGATAATGGCACCAAGAGGTTAAGTTCCTCGTTCCTGCCCCGTGCCATTAAGTCATGGAATGCCCTTCCAGCTCATGTGTTTCCTTCCTCTTACAATCCTGGGTTCTTTAGGCGGGGCGTGAAACGGCATCTCAGTGGGCCTTCAGGGTGAGGGCGACAGGCGCAATGGGCTCTATTGTGCCTGTCGACCTAACTTTTGGACCTCACGACCGCTTACCATCAGGTGGAGTGAGGTCATCCTGAAAGGTCTTCTCATAAAAAAAATAATAAAAAAAAAAGATGATATAAGAAAAATTGTCAGCATATTCTTGTACCTTGGACCACACACAAACAAGTTATTTTAATAAGCGTCGATTGTTTTAGGCGTTCATTGGTACCAGTTCGATTCCCGGCGAGAATAGAAATATTGTTCCCCGCTCTTAGGAACGTGATGAAATAACGAATGGACTTTTTTATGTTTTCGTAAATTGCACTCAACATAATAGGGAGGGATTAAGTGGTTTTTATTGATTGTTCGATTTTAATGGCGGCATTTAATTCGTGACGTCATTTGTTTATTATTTTTAAACTTTATGAAATGGGGTGGTTCTAACCTAAATCCAGAGACCACATAGAGACGCCACATACATTGCTACGATCACATAGTAATGCATTACCTAACTTATGCACTTGTTTTATGGATATCAGAAAGGAGGTTCCACATAATATATAAACAAACAGACATGGAAAAAATATACAATTGTTCATCACATGGGAGGGACCCATCATCTTCTCGCTCCAAGCCACCCTCACCAGCCCGTGGTGCATCCTGATGGAAGGCGTAGCTAAGTACCATAGGCCGATGACGGGCAGCAGCGTCACCGGAGCGAGGAGCTACGCCCTACGATACAAAACCCGCCTGCCCAGGGTGGCGATTATGGGTATATCCTCTAGATGTTTGCCCTAAGTGGGGAACCACTGGAGAGGACTATGTCCAGCAGTGGGCTGCGATAGGCTGATAATGAATAATGATGAAAATTTTCATCACACGAATGTTTGCCGCAGATGGGGATAGAACCCAGGATCGTAGCTTCAGAAGGCAGGGGTCACTACCAATTGAGCCACCGGGCCAGTATAATAAATCAATATATCCCACTCTATAATTTCCTAGTAGCAATTATTGCACGACCCGGGATGCGAATCTGGGATATTTTGATACGTGACACTTGCAACCACTGGACTAATGACAGTCAACGAGTTAAATGTATACCAATTACAGGTAGATATTTAAATAAAGATTGTGTTAATTAACAAAGCAATTACTTTATTGGTTATTAAATGTATAATTTTAAGAATTCTATATTGAAAATTTCCCTGTTTAATAGGTGTTTTTGCCACTGTAGAAAAATATTAACATTTGTAAGGACAGCGGAATTTTATTTTAATAAGAATCCATTAAAGTATTGTGACGTAAATGATTCTAAGTCGGACTCGCGTACGGAGAGAAATAAATTACCCAAGGCTCGACCCATGCTAACCCACACAGCGCCACCTAGCCCCAAACTAAGCCGAAGCTTGTACTATGGGTACTAGACAACTGATACACTTACTTAGATACATTTTTTTTTAATAAATACACATTATACATAGAAAACACCCAGACCAATACAAATAGACATGTTCATGAGCACAAATGTTTGTACTGTGCGGGAATCGGACCCACGACCCTTGGCTCAGAGGGCAGAGGTCACTACCAAATGAGCCACTGAGCCAGTCAACAAACGACAACGAAAATTTTTGAAGTCGGTAACCACCCCCTTTTTTTGAAGTCGGTTACAAAAGAGAAAAAAAATTCTGTCGTATTGAGAACCTCCCCCTTTTTTTGAAGTCGGTTAATAACCCTGTATAGGAAGGTACTATATTGTTTTGTGATATGTACCTATATTTCTCAAAGTAATGTGTGTATGTAAATATGTATGTGTGCCCCGTTTGATACCGAGAAGGGGGAGTTCCCTTTCCCGTGTAAATGTAATGATGTTCAAAGTGATCAACGATTTAGTACCACGTCGTTAACTGATATGTGTGACTTTTATACTATGTATGTCCAGCTGAGCAAACAAAGAAGCTGACTTATAGTTAGGGCAAGATAATAGGCCACATTTGACACTTCATCAAAATTTTAAAAAATTACCTTGTAACTGCACAATTTTGTATTTGGTTTTTATATTATAATAAATATAAATAAATAAATATCAGACAACATCACATACATTGCTCTAATCCCAAAGTAAGTAGCTTAAGCACTTGTGTTATGGGTATCTATCAGAACAACGAAGGTACTACAAATAAATACTTAAATACAAATTATAAACACCCAGACACGGAACAAACACAAGTATTCATCACACGAATGTTTGTCCCGGGTGGGAATCGAACCCACGACCCTTGGTTCAGAAGGCAGGGGTCACTACCAATTGAGCCACCGAGCAAGTCAATAGGCTGTTATGGGTAAAAATTGTAATTAGTCCGTCTTTTAGCTTATTCAAAAATAAAAGACACGTATTTTTTTATTTGTAAATTAGACTAAAAATTACAAAGTTATAGCCCGTTGAAATAACGCGTGACGTCCCTCGGTGAGGCATTTTTATCGCGGTTCGATTCCCGCACAGTACAAACATTATTTTGTATTCATGACCATGTCTGCTTTTTTAGTCTCGGTGCTTTGTTATATATAATATGTTTTATTTACACAAAGAAGTATCTAACTAAGTTTATTAGTTGTCTAGTACCCATAGTACGAACTTCGGCTTTGTTTGGGGCTAGATGGCGCTGTGTGGACCAGCGTAAAATGTCTTGGGTTTTATTTTTTATGTGTAGAGTTTGAACTTTTTGTGTGATAACTTTGTCAGTAACTTTGTCTTGGCATTTATGTAGAAATGTGCTGCGGTCACCAACCCGCCTGGCAAGCGTGGTGATTAAGGCTAATCCTATGTCCAGCAGTGGACGTTTGCAGGACGATCATCATCATTCAATCACCATCAACTTATTATGATCATCAACGTATTCTATGATGATATGTTGCGGATAAAATCAGAGAAAAATATAAAAGGTGAAAACATAAACGCCAATTTCGGATGACAACTAATTTATTCTTCTTATAAACAAAACATCAAAAAATATCAAAAAGGTAAGTCGGCAACATTTGGTGAATTTTTTTCTTTAAATTGAAATAGATTAGGGAGTCCATATTTTGGGTAAAACACGGTCTAAACAGGACTATTTCGCTGCACCTCAGAGGCTCAGAGGGACCGCAAACGTGTCGCCCGCATTAATATTTAAGAGGGTCGCCCATCAGTGCTTTGGCGTGGAAAAGAAACCCCTAAATGGCACGCCAATTTGGGACTTTGGGGTGGCCACACGTTGCGGTTGAACGGGACTTAATTAGGGTTACATTTATCTTTGTTGATATTTTTATGCTTTTGGAAATGTGTTCTTTTCTTTTTTGGTGTTTCTATTTGCGTTCCTTTTAATTTTGCTTGAGATCTTTTCTATTCTTTTGCGAGTACAATAAAGGTATGTATGTGTGCCTTTAGCCTAAAGCAAAATGTCTTGAACTTTTGAGTATAAACTTAGATAGATAAATATGCTTATTGCTCACAAAACAAACATTTACAAAATAAGGTATTACAGACATCTTGTCCTATCAATTTGGGCGGTCATTTGCAGACAACCTAACTATTTCTACAGCAAAGCATTGGTACGTGAGTCAAATAAGTCATAACAGCACTTTCATAAAAGCTCTGTTTTTACTTGATTATTAGCAAATCCTATAAAAGATGCAGTTATGCGTCCATTGTGCCTAATATGTTTACGATTTGATAATTTAATCCGCTATTATTTTTTACTTAGTATTAACTATTAAGCGGTAGCGGTAATCATCGTAGGTAATTACCAATACCGCACAGATATAATTTCGACGAAACTGTGGTGCAGAGCCATAAAAATGTTTTTTTTTTGTTACTTCCATACCAAAACATTAACCGTCCTATAAAGCCATTTCCATAAAAATCCAATTCACTCCAACCTCATGCACATCTACCAAGTAACGTTTCCATATGAAACTCTTTCAAATCCGTTCGAGTCCCAACAAATCCAACTTCATGGCCACCAGACACCTTCAAGCTTTTGCCCAAGAAATTCCCGTAAAAGTCCCACCGATTGTAATACCATGGCCATCCCATCGTCTGCCTAAATCTGAGTATATCAGGGGAGGGTGCGCCACCACGCCCTAATAAACAAAGTACCTCCGACATTTGCCTAGAACGAGGTGCGCCACCCCATATAACTATATTACAACCGTAATCGTTCAATCTAACCCCTATCGCTTTATTAGTCTGCCCAGTCCAATAACTCAGCGAAAACAACCTATAAAGACAACGAACGACCTTAAAGTAAAATAAACAGATGATCGGCTAAATGAGGTTCACAATAAAGGTGTGTGCAAACCTGGCGCGCCCTTTCGTAATGAGGGCAGTTTATGGAGCAAGCATTTAGGTTTTATTGTTGATGCGCGCGCAAGCGGCGTGGACGGTTAAAAGAAGTTGCGGTCTTCGCGAACGCTCAGTTGGACAAGTGACGGAGGCGGCGCGGGCGTAATGGCCGCTCGGGAAGTTGGCGCGTCTCGGGAATCGCGCTCGGGACGTTTGAATTTGGAATCCGGAAGTTTTTAAAAGGTTTTCTGTGGGCGCGTTTGCATTGTTTTGAGAACTCATTTGAAAGTTTATGTTCAATGAGTTGTTTGAAAATCTTAAAAAGTGTTCTAATGTATCTTTTTACTCGAAACTGGTAAAGATCTTATAAAAAACCATAATAACATAAAAGAAATATCTACCTTTACTCCTTGAATTTTTGATAAACTTTTATCGATATCGTTGCTCAGTCAGTCCTATGGTTGACTGGTACCTAAGGAATGATTGAACGGAATTAAGTCTGCCTTTGGTACACTATTTTTCTGTAAAAAAGATTAATTAAACAAAATAAATCCTTTGAGATATTTATTATATAAATACATTTCGTAACAGGTTTACATCCATATGACATTATCAACGCTACCAGGTTATACAGTACATTTGACTTTCCACTAAATCTTAAAGGAATGGACCGTCAGAATAGGCTATTATGGCTAAAAATGTAATTAATCCGTCTTTTATCTTATTCAAAAATAAAAGACACGTATTTTTCGTCTTTTCATTCAAATAAACATTAGCAAAGATACAAGGCATCAAGAGTTAGGAGTGGGAGTCTTCGACGTCACTCGCTCCAGTAAAAATGTCTCATCGGGTGCCTATTGAAATCCTGTACGTCTTTTTCAAACTCAGGAAAATCAGGAAACAGGAAACGGGTAGCAGCGTGTACCTGGTTCCAAATAAAGCTAGGTGAACAATTTTTTTTTTTGTATATGGACTCTATCACGCGTATATGTTGACGCGGATAATTCGCCAATGTCAAGTGTTTAGAGAGACACGTCAAAACTCAGTTGGCCGGTAAACTGGGGTTAAACTTCCTTGCCTTGATGCTACTGTTACATAGAAAACATATATAAATAAAAGATAAATAATAATAAGATGAACAAGGTTACTTATTCCCGCAAATAACAATTGTTCCTATGTCTGACAGTGAACGTTTGTTGATGACAATTATATTTGACAGCCAAAGTGTTCTTCAAAACAGGAGTTATAATTATGGTTCCAAAACCTCTTTGGCTCTACCTTCATAATGCGAACGGTTAAACTATGGAATTCTTTCGCCGGGCTCCTTGTTCCCGACAGATTGTAGAATGTAGATTGCTATATCGCGTACCTACCTACCATCACGAGATTTGCAGTCAAGCGCAAACCCCATTTACTAGGGATACATAAGAGAGGTAGGGCATAGCGAATCTTCGCTCGAATTGAGCCGCCCGTCCGGGGAAGGACCTCCACCCTATAGAATACCGCAGTCAAATGACCTCTGAGTCGTGTTTCTGCCGGTGAGTAGGGTTTCCGGAGCTCGTGGGGGGTTGGGGTGGGCCGGCATGGCGGTGGCAACTGACAGGTAACTGACCAGTTACTTGCCCGTTGTCACAGCGACTTGGGCTTCTCTTTCGCTTTCCATCAGGCGTAGGGAAGCCATTATGTCGATCCACTATAAAAAAAAGAAACTTAGAATAAAAAAAAGTAATTGGGCATATTCAGGTGAGTGATGGAGTAAGTGTAGGAATAGTTTAGAATTCATTCTGTAAAAAGAAACATTTAGATTTTCAACCAACTTTTCGATTAAGTAGTACCTACCTACGAGTTGTAACTAAGATCTAACCGAATTACCTACTTAGTGTTTATGTAAGCGGAAGTGACTATGAAGACTTGAAAGGACATTATCATCGTAAGCTGGTAAGGTAGCTATGTTATAATCCATCCTAATACCTACCTATATAATAACTCAAAGGTGACTGACATAGTGATCTATCAACGCACAGCCCAGGGATGGACTGTGTCGAATCGCGGTCCTGAGACACCGTAAATAAAACAAACACCGAATAAAAAAAAAAAAAACGCACAGCCCAAACCACTGGACGAATCGGGCTGAAATTTGGCGTAGGCATTCGCTAAGAAAGGATTTTGAACAAGTTTACCCCCAAGGGAATAAAAAAGGTATTGAAACTCTATTCCACGCGGATGAAGTTGCTGGCACAGCTATTTATTTTTAAATGTTTATTTATTTAATCTTTATTGCACAATTAAACTGTGTACAAAAGGCGGACTTAATGCCACATAGGCATTCTCTACCAGTCAACCATTGGGCTAAGCCGAAACTAATTTTAAGGTAGTGTGCCACAAAGTTAACTTGAAAACAATAATTCTAAATATATAATAATAATAAATATCAAAATAATATATGATAAAATGAAATATAAATACACATATAAAAATCAGAGGGACAAACATAATTTACGTATAATATTTACGTACATATACTTAGAGAATATATACTCACAAAATATTATAATATACATACTTATAATAAACCAGCGACTTCGTCCGCGTGGAATAGTTTCTTGGGTAGTGATTTTAATGACCCCCAGTGCCTGGCAGCTGGCAGCGGCGCGGTGCAGAACTCGGCGCGCTTTATATACCCGCGCAAACGTACAGCAGGCTCGACGTGATTAGTTAAATGGGCGTAACTTTTTTATTTATGGACCGATTAACATGAAACAAACACTAAATGTTAAGGGAAGCTTCCAGCAATATATTAGTGAAAACCGCATCTTAATCGGATACGCGGTTTCTGAGATTAGCGTGCACAAACATACAGACAAACAGACAAACCGACAAACAGACAAAAATTCCAAAAATCATTGTTTTGGGTACTATTGCATTAATAAAGGCCTCCCATAATATTTTTTCACAAATATCTTCCATGTACAGACAGCGATTCGTTGCATTTTTATTATATGTATAGATATATTAGGACGACGACTATAGAAACTATTGCGCTGAATGTTGGAGGTGATAATATTTTTGAACCCTTATCTTGAATGATGCCCTGCTTGGAGCACTACGGATGCTCTCAGGTAGACCCTAAATGTATTTTGTTTTCTTGAATTTCCCGTCGAATTTACAAATTTTCTTGATGGTAAGCGGTCGTGTGGTCCAAATGCTAGGTCGACAGGCACACTAGGGAAAACCCGCCGCTCTGTCGCCCTCACCCTGAAGGCCCACTGAGATGCCGTTTCACGCCCCGCCTAAAGAACCCAGGAGTGTAAGAGGAAGGAAACAATCCCATGGCTTAATGGCACCCTTACTCTTTGGTTGAGTAGGTTAAATCTGAGTGATCTCTTCCAGACAACCTTTGGGAAGAGGATGACAATTAATATCAAATTTTTACTTTTATACAATTTATGTAAAAGTTTTAGGACATTGGAAATATGCATTGTGAATGCGAGAGGCCCGGGACCGATCGAAGTGGCGAGGATTGGGAGAGGCCTATGTCCAGCAGTGGACTGATGTGGGCTGATGATGATGATGATGATTGTGAATGCAGGGAAGATACCAATAGGCATTGTAAAAAACAGTGGCATTTAGGCTGCACGCTGGTAAGAACCAACGACCCTTGCTTCATAACTAGCCATCCAACAGGCCGCTTCGTTGCTTAACCAACATGAAGTGTGGATGCGTTAATAACTGGCGATAATTTGTCCGACCCGGTTTAAATGAATGACTCAACAGTGAGTCGAACCCACTGTTAATTGCGCTAGCCTAGAACGGCTATTAACGTGTGCGCTATGAATTTGGGCTCATAATTGAATGGGTTCAAATGGAACATTGTTGGGTTTTTTTTTTATAGTAGCTCGACATAATGGCTTCCCTTCGCCTGATGGAAAGCGAAAGAGAAGCCCAAGTCGCTGTGACAACTGGCAAGTAACTGGTTAGTTACCTGTCAGTTGCCACTGCCATGCCGGCTCAACCCTAACCCCCCACGAGCTCCGGAGACCCTACTCACCAGCAGAAACACGACCCGGAGGTCATTTCGCCACCGGGGCCACGCATCGCCGCCAACTCCAAACTACAACAAACTAACCCGAAACTTGTACCTACTATGGGTACTAGACAACTGATAAAGTTAGGCTTGGATATTTTTTTTTGTAAATAAATACGACATATTATATGTACATAGAAAACAACCAGACCAATACAAACAGACATATTCATACACACAAATGTTTGTACTGTGCGGGGATCGAACTCACGGCCCTTGGTTCAGAAGGCAGAGGTCACTAGCAAATGAGCCATCGAGCCTGTCACTAAAAAAGGACCCACATCTGTCATTAAAAAATGGATAAAAAGATGTTAGAAAAGTTCTGACGAAAGGAATGTAGAAAATAAGGAAACATATAAGGTACCTATTATACCTATGTATAAATAAAATAAGTTTATAACTGTTTGCTGGTAAACCCCTTGATGCAAATCATTGTTAGGTATTGATTGATTCATCTCTATGTATCTGAAAATAAACAATAGACTATTGTTAATAAATACACCAGTGCGTAATCTATTTCTAAGCCTTGCCTGTTTATTGCTACATAAAATTATTTTTTTAAAAAAAATATTAAACCGACTTCAAAAAAAAACACAAACGACCAAAACTAAAAAGCGATAAATAACGTAAGTAATTCTATCCTTAATACATAACTATTTAAATATTACAATTATCACTTATTTTTGAAGTCGGTTAGGAACCTATGTATAGGCTTCTTTCATATCTATTTGTTCCTGGTACTTTTAAGTCAATCATTTGCTAGGATGAAAACTGGATATTTTATAGCAACTTGGATGTGACTAAACTTCATCCGGAATTTTTCGCTCGAATTGAGCCGTCCCGGGGAAGGACCTCCGCCCTATAGAATACCGCAGCCAAATGACCACCGGGTCATGTTTCTGCTGATGAGTAGGGTTTCCGGAGCTAGTGGGGGGTTAGGATTGGGGAGGCATGGCGGTGGCAACTGACAGATAACTGATCAGTTACGTCCCCGTTGTCACAGCGATTTGGGCTTCTCTTTAGCTTTCCATCAGGCGTAGGGGAGCCATTATGTCGAACTACTATAAAAAAAGATGTCATATAGGCTGGTTGCCAATAATATAAATGTCTATGTAACCTAGGTATTCAATTTACGACATAAACTTCCTACATAAGATTTGTAAGCTTCAAATAAACCTACGTTTAACCAAATCCGAATTTTAAAACGATTTCGCCTACATATGCTTCTAACCTAACATGTCATCAGAAGAATCCGTTACCTAAAAATCATAAAAATCCAGGAATAAATTCTCAAACGCTCCCAAAAATGGGATTCCATTGAAACGCGATTGAAGTCGTATCGTATCCGCGCAGTTCCCGAGGGATTAACGATTCCTAGGAACGATTTAAGTATTCGTTTCTTGTTGCAAGCTGAAAATAAGTGGAAATTGATGCGGGAAAGTTTAACTACCTACATTACATCATCTTTGGATTTGGAAATCTGAATTTGGCGCGAGAGGAAATGAAAATTATATTGAAATGTGTACCTTAGATTTCCAGAGAGAAATTGAAGTGACTGCAGTGAGTGACAGAGAACACAACAAAATCGTATTCTACAAGAGTTCTATTCTCGGTCTAGTCAATTTAGAAAAGGATCTTGAATGAGTATCTGTTAGATTTCGACAATATCTGTATGTAAGAACGTAGAATTATTCCTTGAAGTACTCGTAATAACAAAACCGAGAATGGCGCTGTTCCTATATACTGAGGCATCAATCACAATTGCATTGTTTATGTGTATTGCGTCCATATTTGAAATTTGCTTGTGTGCGTAAGGTGCAGAGCAGACGGCACACTGTTTGTGCGATAGAGTCTGCGCCTGAGACATTTAAAAAGAGCGTCTAGGTCTGCCGACAGAATGATTGAAGATGTGCGTCGCGTGTCGTGTGCGTTACTGCATATAATTGCAAAAAAGTGCGTCACAGATAGATAGTCTGTCGTCTGCGCTGCCCCTTAAGCGGTCGTGGGACGCGGCATTTTACATTCTACGGTATCAGGATGGCCCTCGAAACCTCACGGACAAGATGACTTACTGAACCCGTATGACAAGGCGCTGGCAAATTTCTGGACTATATGAAGAAGAAGAACTTTATGACTTCAACTAAAATCCTTAAATTTCAAATGGATTTCGAAAGCAAATATCCATATCAACCAAACCATCTAAACGATTCCCACTCCTTAGAGAATTGGCCCAATCAACACTCCATATAAGATGCAACGCCTTTTAAAAACGATATCCTTTTGAAAAATAATTGCCTTCCTATCGTGTGCACACAGCGCCGCATCCCTCGGGATTAGTGCGAGGAATCTGGATCGATCCAAGACTGGAGTGAGCCGTTGAATATTTGCGCGGATATGACTTAGTGAATCTTGCACGATTGATTTGGGGAATGGAATTATTTGCTTGACTTAGCCAGATATTGTTGGTATTGTCCGCTTCTGGAGACCAGTTAAGTTGAATGGTAGTGAACACTGCCTCTCGACACAGTGGTAGGGGGTTCGATTACCGCACATGACAAACATTTGTGTCCATGAACATGTATCCCTTATATTTTTCCTTAATTTTGTTTCTATCTAACTGATTTCTTGAGTCATCACCAAGATAAATTTCCTTAACTTAGCGAAATTAAAATTCTTGAAAAATAGATTAAATATTAAACTTTTGGACCTCACGACCGCTTACCACCAGGTGGAGTGAGGTCATTATGAAAGCTCTTTTTATAAAAAAAACTTACCGGTAATCCTACCGGAAAAATGTTTCTACGTAGACAGAAAAACCCACTAGCAGATGGTAAGCAGTCGTCACCGCCCATGGACACCCGCAGCTCTAATCGAGTTTAGGGTCGCTGCCGGCCTTTTAAAAATGAATACGCTCATTTCTTGAAGGTACCCAAGTCGTAGCTGTTCGGAAAGACTGTCGCAGGAAGTTGGTTCCACAAAACCGAGACGCGAGGCAAGAAGGTCCGCAAAAGCGTACAGTCGAGGATCGCCAACCATCGAGATGATGAGGATGAAATTTCAATCGGTTACGTGTGGTGCGGTTAAGAAACTCAGCTGCAGACAGTCAACCAAACAATTCTTCACGTGTGTCCGAAGACACGGAAGACTCCTAAAAGCTCGACATAACTTCATCTCCTCCTTAGTATCCACATCAAGGACTTCAAAGGGGTAATAGACAGGCGTCCGTTCTATACTTTCTTCAAAAACAAATCCGTTTGCAAAAAAATCTATTGAAATAGATACTGCATTGCAACGTAATCCCAAACCAATATTTGGTGCTTATATTTGGTATATTTGGTGCGTTTACACTATTACCATCAAATAGTTCCATGATGGAACTATTGATGAAAATTCACATCATTAGTTCCATTTAAAATGGAACTCGAAATAATTTTTTTTTTCTTTATTTCCGCCAAAAACATTGCACGAAAGAACTTATTCTAGGTAGGTAATTACAAGCAGTTGATATGAGTAGTATGTAATCTAAAGCTCAAGCATACAATATTTGGGGAGGACTGGAGCCTAAACTAGGTATACACTACACCTGTATTTCAGGACTCCAGGTTCCCCTCCTGGTTCCAGGTTCCAATAATAGAAGTAGAACACTTCAAACTCGACGATAATCCCACCATTTTGCACTTCAAAGTCTACGACAGCACAATTTTTAACCCAAATCTCACTTGATGTAGTATTCGTTTGCAACTAATAAAAACAAAATTACAGGATCCCCATGAATTGCCATGCAGTAACGAGTCCTTTTCATTCAATGTACCCTGTCATGTGATACGAAGCCGGGTCGGCCCATCAGATCCAATATAATTTGGCATTCATTCAAGAATCGAAATCCCCCGAGTCCGCAGACTTTGTAGGATTATATTTACCTTTATTGAAATATGGAGGCAGCGGTTTCGAGAATGTTGGTCATACATTGAATAAAATATTTGATGTAGTCGTGGACAAATTATGTTTACTATCGATCTGCGGTGGCATGTTCGTGTGTGATGAAAATTTACCTGGAAAAGAAAGACATATTGTTATTTATTAGGAAGATTAACAACCAAATATTACTCGTTTACAAATATATATTTTTTTTCATTTTTCATTTGTCATCTGGTATTCGTGGTGCGAATGAATAAGCATAGGCATTAGCGGATATGGGTACGAAATCATAATTTATTACTTGCTTCTGAACATCCTTTTCTTATTATAGCGCTTCAACTGGTTGCTTAATCTCAATCTCAATAAGTGTTAAACTATTGTTTTTAATTATTATTTTTTATTTAATTTAAGTAATTTGTATTTCGAGTTTCGGGAACATTCATTGTTAAATTAAGGATAACGTGTTATTGGCCTTATTGTTTTCATATCATTTCATGTATAATTCTGCACATAATCGCTGTTGGTTTTGTAATAAATAAATACTCTATGCTAATGATAAGTCTCTATATAATGTCATTGTCTGGTCTGGTCTGGTCTGTTGGTCTGGTGGCAACTGACAGGTAACTGACCAGTTCCTTGCCCGTTGTTACAGCGACTTGGGCTTCTCTTACGCTTTCCATCAGGCGTAGGGAAGCCATTATAACGAGCTAATATTAGAAACTTTGGTACCTTAAATAAATCCCGCCCATTCTACAGAACGTTCATCGTTAAAACTTTCGCTAATTTTCGTCTTCGAACGCCACTATCGTAGCAAACAAATTACGAACATACGGTGCTATAATTAGACGAGAGTCCGTCAGTTCGACGCCTGCTTTACATCACGCCGTATCAAAGGCTAACTCTGGCTAATTTATTTTCCCTGCTTTTCACTGAAATCTTGATGTTTCTCGTTTAATATGTTCCTGCAATTAGTTTACTGAATGACTAGCGTTTATTGGATTGGGCATTAGGGCTGGGTTTCATAATCTTTTTAGGATATCTTTCCAAAGGGCTGCCTTTTACAAATTTTTTAGGATATCTTTCCACACCTTGGTTATTTCGTTATTGACAATAAAATTCACACTTTAAGGTATGACTTTATTTATTGAATTATCATAATCATCATGATTCTGCAAATGTCCACTGCTGGACAAAGGCCCAAAGGAGGATTTGCTTTAGTCACCACGTTTCAGGTAAACGCTGCTGCCATTTTACTGAGTGATTCCCTAAATTGTATTATATAACGCCCCACACAGCACCACACGATTAGATGGGGAGTCACATTATAAGTACGGAAACTGCACTATGAATTTCGAAATGTTTCGAAATTAACCAATGGATAAATTGGATAAAGTATATAAGTAACTTAAGTAAAGCAAAGGCACTAAAACTCTTTATGAGGAAACTTAATGAGGAACTTCTTGCCTCGCGCCTCGGTTTTGTGGAACCAACTTCCTGCGACAGTCTTTCCGAACAGCTACGACTTACAAGAAACGAGCGTATTCATATTTAAAAGGCCGGCAGCGACCCTAAACTCGATTAGAGTTGTAAGTGTTCATAGGCGGTGTTGACTGCTTACCATCAGGCATCACACTTGTTCGTCTGCCGCCTCTCGCATAAAAAAAAGTCAATATCTAGGTTTCCGTAACTATACTTATAAATATCAGAAACCCTTTTATCAGAAAAGGTTTTGTTTTGTCAGAAACGTACTAACTACAGATTGTAACCAATATTTTCTAGGAAGGTTCTTAACTAACCTTTTAGCTAGCACCACTAAGCAGCATTGGTTCATCCCTGGATTTCCTGAATTATATAGTACCTACATAATATATCGGTTTCAAGGCGTACTAAATTACCTCTTCGAATGTAAATTAGGCTTGAAATAAGACATTGTAAAACATGTCTGGAAGGATTAGTAGCAAAGGGGCTGGCTCGTAAAATGACTAGATTTGTTTAATGTCTGTATCGTAAAGACCACATTGCTAGCTACTAATAAGAACACTTTATCTTAATCTGAAAGTATTTATTTACACAATCCAATTACAAGAAACTCATTCAATCAGAGAGAGAGAAAAGTATTAATCGGCTGGAACTCGATGACAGCTGTCAGTGTCACCGTTACGTCAAACTTCAACTGTCAACGTTAGTGCTGTGACTCTTGAGCGTGGCCAATAGTGCTGTGCCGCAGCGGTTGATTATTCTCCTCTAACACTACATAGGAAAACAATTAAATATAGTACATTATGTGCGGCAAAAACCTATCATCTTTTCGCTCCAAGCCACCCCCATCAGCCCGTGGTGCATCCTACCGTCACCGGAGCGAGGAACTACGCCCAACGATACCCAACCCGCCTGCCCAGTGTGGCGATTATAGATAAAGCGTCCAGATGTTTGCGCAAAGTGGAGAGCAACTGGAGTGCTCTATGTCCTGCAGTGTACTGAGATAGGCTGATGATAATAATGATTTAAGAAACATTCAATTGATCTAACTAATGCATCGTAATATGTTTGGTTTTGACTATGATTATATCGTCGTAGGAGTCGACTTGTTAACCGTCTTATAAAATAGGTTTGTTACCACATGTCTCCGAGAAATGTGAACCGATTTGAAAAATTGTTGACAATAATAGGACCTACTAGGAAGACCCTTCGAACAAACAAAGAATTTTCCAAATCCGTTTACAATTCTCGGAAATATGTGGTACACATACAACAAAAAAACTGTCTAAATTGAGAACCTCCTCCTTTTTTTGAAGTCGGTTAAAAATATGAAATTCAGAGGACAACGACTGGGGGCGTGTCTTGGCGCCTCCTATTCTAATGTCTAATTGGCGCCTCCTATTCTAAATACGGTCAAATTAGCATTGTCGTACGATTTCAAACTTTTAACACAAAATAACGATGACACACCGGTTTTGGGAATACCTAGATTCACCATCACATACAGTATCTATCATCTTAGTTATGTATATCTAGTAGACCAAAAAGACCTAAAAAAAACACCAAAATTTAACAAAATAAGTTAAAACTTTTAGAATTAAAACTTTAAATAATTGATCCAAGACATGCCACCCTGAGCCACACATCGCCATCTAGCCACAAACTAAGCCGAAGCTTGTACTATGGTCATATGGGTACTAGACAACTGCTAAACTTACATACTTTTTTTTTGTAAGAATCTAGGGCCTATAGGTACATAACCTAGACTCTACTTTTTACTTACTCCACTCTATGGAATGAGTTCCCCGCCGAGGCTCTCCCCCGAGACTACAATATGGGGTCCTTCAAAAAGGTTGTGAAGAGGTTTTTAAAGGGACGGCAACGCGCGTGTGATAACTCTTTTTTGTGTTACCGGCGAAAATGAATTTAGGCATTCCCACTGCTTGGGGGAGCAGCGGGGTATCTGGGACTCGCCCCGCCTCGAAGATAGAAGTGAGGCAGGAAATACCCACTAAAAACCCCGGCCCCTTCGTCATGCGCCTTAAAGGTGGTGTCGATACGTGTGACACCCCTGGTGTCGCAGGTGTCCATAGGCTGCGGTAACCGCTTAACATCAGGTGGGTCGTTTGCTAGTTTGCCACCTCAGTGTTATAAAAAAAAATTAACGAATACTTAATTCTTTGAAAAAAAAAATAGCAAATAACCTAAACTAATATAGCAAATAGGTTCATCAAGTTAATATATCTTTCATTAATACAAATAAGATCTTTTGTCTCACAAAAGGCCTATTTAGATCTCGTTCGTACAGGATGGGACAAGATACATGACGTCATGGAAGTAAATAAGGCATGCGCTATGTGTCATGATGATGCTGAATCATGATTGCACAACGTTTCGTATGTATTCGTGGCATATTTATTGACTAACTGTTCTATCTTAGATTGACAGGAGCAGCTGAGTCGCGTAGATGGCACTGCTTCTTATGTGTAACTTGAATTAAAATTGTGTCTTAATTATGGTGTATGTAAAAATCTAGAATTACTAAAAGTTTGTTATGTCTTGTTCCAGATATATCCCTTCAGAGCCTACACGATGTAAATATCAATTGGTGAGTCCGGAATTTTTTTTCACGCATTTGGGAACGCTATACCTCTTACAAAATAACAACCTTTAGTTTTGGACAAATATTTAAGCATTTATTTATTTATTTAATCTTTATTGCACAGTAAAGTAGTGTACAAAAGGCGGACTTAATGCCACATAGGCATTCTCTACCAGTCAACCATTGGGCTAAGCAGAAACATTTACATATTACAACAAGCTTCAATGAATTGATAGATACATACTTTTATTTTACACTAAAAATGTTTTAATCACTAATTAAGACGAAGCTTAACATAATATAATCATAATTAATTGCATCACAATATGGACTTTATTCGGTACTAGGACTGTGCCCGCGACTTCGCCCGCGTTGCCCCCCATTTTAGGGAAGTAGAGGGTTAGATGGGGGCAAAAAGTAGCCTATGTTACTCTCCATCCCTTCAACTATCTCTACTAAAATCATATCAATTCGTCGCTCCGTTTTGCCGTGAAAGAAAGACAGACAGACTTTCCTATTTATAGTATAGTATATAGTATGGATACCCACAGATTGAAAAACACTGCTCTAAGCGATCTCTTCCAGACAACCTTAGGCTTTAAAGCTTTCAACACTGTTCTATTAAATACTGCCTCCATTCTATTGCTATTAAGAAGTTTGCCGCAAAGCAGCCCCTACGGCGTGTTGGCAGCGCTTCGGGCGCATATCGACCGGAGTGCAGTTCGACGCGCATTCATTATGCAGTCCTGCGACTGTGACGTTGACAGCGCAGTGTGTTGCAGCTGGTAGATTGATTAAATTAATTATGAATCTGAATGGCGGTTATATAGTTGGTTTATTTAAGAGAGGTAGGGCATAGCGAATCTTCGCACGAATTGAGCCGCCGTCCGGGGAAAGAGCTCCTCCACCTTATAGAATACCGCAGCCGAATGACCTCCATATTTGATGTTTCTGCCGGTGAGAAGGATTTCCGAAACTCGTGGGGGGTTAGGGTTGGGCCGGCATGGCGGTGGCAACTGACAGGTAACTGACCAGCTACTTGCCGGTTTTCACAGCGGCCTTCTCTTTTGCTTTCCATCAAGCGTAGGGAAGCCATTACCTCGATCTAGATCTTTTAACTGATAGAGAATGCTCATAGCATTAAGTTCGCCTTTTGTACCATTTTGTGCAATAAAGTTTAAATAAATAAAAAAATACTTCCCTTCGTCTAATGGAAAGCGAGAGTAAAATTCAAATCTAAACAATCACAATGACAGTTGCCACTGTTTAGTTACTTGTCCGTTGCCTCAGCGACTTGGGCTTCTCTTTAACTTGCCTTAAAGCATTGAGCTTTTTTTATTACTATAAAAAAGGTTTTCAAAAGCAGTACGACTGAATACTAACGCATCAATAGTTACTAGATATTAGATACTGGTTTCTTTATTGTAATTATAGTTAATAAGAATTCTATTCACGTAACCGACATTGCTGCATTGACGTTTGAGGATGTGAATTCATCACTATTGTCATGTCTAGCCTAAGAAATTAGCCTCTAAGATGTCGATGTGATTGTGGACTTCAATTCGAGTAACTATAGGCCGAAAACGGCCGTGAAACAATACATTTTATATAAAATTGTGTCAGTTTGTTTCGACTAGGTGGCTGATTTTTTATAATAATTGCTTTCTAAACCAATGGTGGTGTGTTTCATCAATATATAGGATTCGCATTTTATTAGTAGATCGATATAATGGCTTCACTGCGCCTGATGGAAAGCGAAAGAGAAGGCCAAGTCGCTGTGACAACGGGCAAGTAGCTGGTCAGTTACCTATCAGTTGCCACCGCCTTGCCGGCCCAACCCTAACCCCCCACGAGCTCCGGAAACCCTACTCACTGGCAGAGACACAACCCGAAGGTCATTTCCGCCGTCCTGCGCAAATCGCGTCCTACACTACGTTTGCCGAGACGCAGTCGCCACTCCAGAACTCGTTTACCCCAACGGTTATCTGTTCTGCGGCTAATATGGCCAGCCCACACCCAGACCACATAGACCCAGTTTTAAGTGTACAGATATACATTTTAAACTTTTATTTTACATATTATAATCTCAATTGATCCATCAGTAGACGTACGTATTAAAAAATATATTAATGGCGGATAGGTCTGTACGCAAGTTTGGGCGCGGGCCAAAAAATATTAATCTTGCTAGCCAGAAATAAATTCCGATCCGAGATCGATTCGAATTTGATAGGAATAAGTTTGGAACTTACGCGTGTGATATAATAAAAATCTCGTTAATAACTGATATTGGTTTGAAATAAAAAGTGAAGTGACGTCAATGTACTAAAAGTTGAAAGAATTTTGATAAAAAACCTTAAGTAATGGTCTTTTTTTATTCGAAACTAGCTGTGCCGGCGGCGTCCCACGCGTGGTGATCGGAATTTAATATAATTTTATTATTTTAGCAATTTATTGGTGAAAACTGCATTTAATTCCATGCAGTCGTTTTCTTGTGTCGCGTGATCTTAACGCTTTAACCACGAATGTCTCATCAAAATTGACTAAGTATATCATAATAGTGATAATATTCCACCTTGTTGAAAAGTCCTACTTTTACCCTATCAGTATCCTATGAATTCATATCTTCTATCTATACTTATAATAAATCTGTAGAGAAGGCAATTCTGTACATTAAATATATTTTCAAAATAACTATTAGGGGATGATTAGTGATCGATACTGATGCCAAAAATGCAATCAGTAAAATTTTTGTCTGTCTGTCTGTCTGTCTGTTTGTTCGTTATAGAAACAAGAACTACTGAACGAATATTTACGAAACTTGGTACAATTATTCTTCATACTCCTAGGCAGGTTAAAGTATACTTTTCATCACGCTACGAACAATAGGAGCAGAGCAGTGACGGGAAGTGTTTGGAAAACGGGAGAAATTTTGGTCTGTATGTTTGATCGCGCATCACGCGAAATCTACTGCATAGAATTACATGCGGTTTTCACCAATGTATTGCTAGAAATCTAACTTAAAATTTAGGTACCATTTTATGGAAGTCCGTTATTTTTGAAACCCGATATCCAAGCGCGCGACGCCGCCGGCACAGCTAGTTAATTCATAAGTTTCAATTTCTAAGAATTCACTGGTCCAGATCCGTGGGCTGCAGCTAGTACATAGACATAAGTCCACTCTACACCCAGTCTATCCTTTCCCCAGTCAATACCCAAGTAGTCCACGCGATCCAACTCCAACTTACGCATTAGAATCGTTCCGAAGTTACAATGACAGTTCAGGGCAGTCCCGGAGACTAGTTGAAAAACTATACGCGCTCCACACAAGCGATTTGTAACTTACTCAACTTACTTGTAAGAGCTTTTGCGACTCAACTTGGGAACATTTCGCTTTGTGTCTATGATAATAGCTTTATTTTGTATGTGCCAAGATGAGACATGTAGTGATGATAAGAAAGTGTTCTTATAAATCATAGAGTACTTTTGTGTTGATCTGATGAGTAAGCTATATTACTTTAAAGCTTCTGTTCCGAATGGCGCCCGGCCTCCGTCGTGTAAATATTTTTCCGTATTTTCTGGGATGTAAGGGAGCGACCCATCATCTTTTCGCTCCAAGCCAACCTCACCTGCCCGTGGTGCATCCTGCCGAATAACGAACGAGGCGCTGGCAATCGACTGGTGGCGGTATAACCATCACAATTGAAGGCGTAGCTAAATATACTACAGACCAATGACGGGCAGCAGCGTCACTGGAGCAAGAAACTACGCCCTGCCCAGCGATGCGATTATGGGTATATCCTCCAGATGTCGGCCCTAAGTGGCGAACAACTGGAGAGGCCTATGTCCAGCAGTGGACTGCAATGGGCTGATGATGATGATGATGTCCCTCTCACAAAAACAGTTTTTTCTATAAGTTACATTACGCGAACGTTTAGATACCTATACGTCATGTACTCGTATCCATACTAATATTATAAATGGGAAAGTGTGTCTGTTTGTCAGTCTACATGTTTGTCTTTCTTTCACGGCAAAACGGAACGACGAATTGACGTGATTTTTTACGTGGAGATAGTTGAAAGGAGTTGCCCTTTCCTAACCCCCCACTTCCCCAAAATCCCTATTTTAGGGGGGCAACGCGGGTCAAATACAATACTATCATAATTATGTAGTGATGATATTATATTTGATATACATATATCCTCTATTGATTTTGATCAATACTTAGACCATACGTGAACCCAGGCGGCCGATAGCGAGTCTGGCGTCTGTCCGTCACTCGTGCGCCGGCGCATTATAAACGCTAAATACTTATTTACGGCGCAAACGTAAATACGAGGGCCCGGATCACTGGAGTTTGTAGTGAAGCAGAAAATTAATGAGTAAGAATAATTTACGATAATAACATTACACGCTTGCTCAAGTAAATTAAAAAAAATTCTCTCCTTGGTGTACATCCTCCTTCCCGCAAGAATGGATGAATTTCAATGTATGGTTGAGTATGAAATGTTAGAACTTTCAACCTGATCTAGAGAAGTTGCCCTCAAACAACATCTTAGAGGGTAGGGGAGAAGCTGAAAACCAGCGCTGACCAGGTCTTTCCCTGTGGCAGCACCAGTTGAGCTAATCCCCATTGTCTATATTGTAATCCGTTACCTATGTTGGTTTTTTATGTGTTGATGTTGTAAGAAGACAATAAATCTTATTTTATTTTATTTTATTTATTTATTTTTAAGTCTAGCTTCTCGGTTGGAATGTCGGAACGTCAAGGATTCTTGGTGTATATGCAGCGACCGATCTGGGTACTAGTCGATCAGCGAAAGCCAAAAAGGATAATGAATTCTGGGAGAGCATGAGAGATACTTTGTTAAAATGTAAAAGGAATGAAAAAAATATAATGTTAGATTATTCTAATAGGTATAATACGTGATGGGTATGAAAGTGTTCTTGGAAAGTATGGCGTTGAAAGAATAGAATAGAATAGATATACTTTACTAGCTTTTGCCCGCGACTTCGTCCGCGTGTTTAAATTTATACATACAAAAGTTTTTTCCCGCTAACTCCCGTTCCCGTGGGAATTTCTCAAAATACAGCCATAACTAAACTTTATATTTACTAAGGTACCTGCATGCCAAATTTCAAGCGTCTAACTTAAGCGGTTTAGATTTTTCATACAAAAGGATTTTCCCGCTAATTCCCGTTCCCGTGGGAATTTCGGGAATTCCTTTCTTAGTGCACCCCTACGGTACCTAAGCTACGTCCCTTCCAAATTTCAAGTGCCTACGTTTAGCCGTTTGGGCTGTGCGTTGATATGTCAGTCAGTCAGTCAGTCAGTCAGTCAGTCAGTCAGTTTCTCCTTTTATATATATAGATTGCACACCATACAATCAACTTAAAACTAGTAAAATGGACATTAGTTGTACAATTAGGCGGCCTTATCGCTCCAAGCGATCTCTTCCAGGCAACCTTAGGGTAGAGGATAAATTAAACAGACAGGGTGAGGTGAGCTATAGACTGACAGAGATTGTTGATAGTAAAACATAAATATTAAATACATGAGTACTAAATAAAATACAAATATAATAAATACATGAGTTTAGAATAATACACCATACATACATATATATATAAATATAGATATAATATATGCATAAATAATACGTACATATATACTACCATACATATATACCATTATATAGGAACGAATTATGCAGTGCCAGCGTCCGAAACCATGCAGTGTGATGATAAAAAGAAGAAGAGAATAAGAAGAGAAGAAATATGGAAATAGAATAAAACTCAAGATGCCAAAAAATGCTCTTTTACCCGAGCCTTGAATGAAGGAAGAGATTGGGACTGTCTGATGGATGAAGGTAAGGAGTTCCACAAGCGGATGGATTGGACAGTGAAGGACTGGGTATAGGAATGAGAGTGATGAGGTGGGAATTTGAGAAGGAGTGATTTCGATGACCGCATCTGACAGTGTGCAGGCTGTAAGAAATTAAAACGCTCCCGAAGATAAGATGGAGACTTTGGGTTAAACAGAATAGAATACAGAGCGCAGAGAATATGACAGTCGCGTCGAAGACGAATAGGAAGCCACTTGAGCTGTCTCCGATACTCCGATATGTGGTCGTATTTACGGAGGCCAAAAATAATGCGAATGCAAAAGTTTTGGAGACGCTCAAGCTTATTAAGAAGATTCTCGTTGAGGTCGGGAAAACAGCAGTCAGCATAGTCAATAATGGGTAAAAGGAGGGCTTGTACAAGAGCAATTTTGGTGGGTATAGGCAGGAAATTACGAAGCCTACTAAGAGCTCCTGCTGCAGCAAATACCTTCCTGCTGACCTCGGCTATCTGTTTGGTCCAAGAAAAGGAGCAATCCATATGTAAGCCAAGATTTTTAACCTCTTTACTAAAAGGAATTTGGATACCGTCAAACATGACTTGAGGCAAGGCATTCCAGTTAATTCTGGAAATTAGCCTTGAACTGCCAATAATGATAACCTGTGTTTTTGTAGGGTTTACAACCAGACCAAACGACTTACTCCAAGCCGAGATTCGGCTCAAATCCGCATTTATCCCCTGAACAGTATTTGAGAGGTCGTCAAGGTTACCCTGGGAATATAATTGCAAATCGTCCGCGTACAAGTGATAGAAAGATGAGAGATTCTGAGATATTGAATTTATAAAAATTGAAAAGAGGAGAGGAGACAGAACGCCACCTTGCGGTACACCAGCAGTAACATCGCACCACGCAGAGAAACAATCATCCACGCGAATGCGTTGCCGGCGCCCATACAAGTAACTTTGAAACCAGTCAATTACCGTTGGAGATATGTTAAGAGAACGTAGTAACGCGAGAAGAATATCGAAGTTAACCGTGTTGAATGCGTTGCTGAAGTCCAACAGCGCTAGCACGGTGAGATTCTTCGTATCCATACCAGAACGGATATCATCTGTAATTTTAACCAATGCTGTAGTCGTACTGTGACCAGGTCGGAATCCGGATTGGAAAGGATTAAACAATTGGTTTTTGGACAAAAAAGATATGAGTTGCTGATTGACTAATCGCTCAAAGACCTTAGAAAGGAAAGGCAGGATTGATATAGGGCGGTAGTCGGAAAAGGAACAAGGATTAGATTTTTTAGGTAGCGGGATAATTTGTGCATCTTTCCATGTCTCAGGAAAGTGACTTGAGGACAGAGAGGAGTTGAAGATATGGGTTATGATAGGAGCAACAATATCAAGGAGGGGAATTAACATATTCCGACTAACACTGTCACTACCAACAGCATTGGATGCAATGGCGGTTATGTTCTTCTTAACATCACAATCAAGTAATTGACTAAAAGAGAACTCTGGAATGTCAGGAATAGGAAGAGAAGAAAGTTGACTTAGAGTGTTTGCTTTAGTTATGTCGCTTATGGTGACAGACGATGAGAAGTGTTTATTCAGAGAATCTATGCAAGTATCCTTAGGAATCATGTCAATATGTGATCTTCCAATTCCAAGCGACTTGAGGAATTTCCAGACTTTGGCTGGATCCCCATTTTCAACTGATTTGTGGATATGGCGTCTTTGAGCGTCTCTACACAACCTATTGCAGCGATTACGAAGCAATTTATATTTTTCACGGTTTTTCTCGGACGGTTCCAATTTGTATTTTGTTTTAGCACTATTTTTCCTATCTCTCATGGACTTAAGATCATCAGTGAGCCAAGGCGCAGGCGAATGCTTCATTTTGACTGGTCTTATTGGGGCGTGCTTGTCATACAGTTGAGTAAGGAGAGAATTGAAGAGGGTGATTTTCTCATCCACTCCTTCAGCCTTGCGAACCACGGACCAATCAATGTTGAGAGCATCAGTTTTGAGATTGTCAGTGTTCATGCCACCAAAATTGCGTTGTAACAGAAACTTGGCTTTAGGTTTTGGAGGACGGATTTTATACGATAAATAGATAAGGTCGTGAAATGAAAAAGCATCAGCGTCACACTGCCCGTGCTTAGCCACATGATGCAAAGAAGAAACTACCATTAGGTCAAGGAGAGATGGAGAACAATCTGGGAAATGATGAGTAGCATTAAGTGGAAGAAGATGAAGGTTGCAGGAATCTATAATTGTTCTGAGACGAAATGAACGAGAATTTTTTTTTAGAAGGCAAGTATTAAAGTCTCCCATGAGTATTGTGTGACTATACAGCGGAGTCAGGTCCTCTAATAATTTCTCAAAGGCAGGACAAAAGTCTACCCTCATAGAGGGGCTGTAAAAGACACCGAGAAGCACTTTAGTATGCGAGAGAGTAATTTCAATAAGAAGATGTTGTGCTGAATCTGAAGAGGAAGAAGGAGGTGATGCATTGACAAGAGTAAAAGGAATATGCGATTTCAAATAAATTGCGACACCGCCGCCGGTACGAATGATGCGATCATTACGGAGCAGTTGGAAGCCAGGTAGGGAGTAAGAGGTAGATGGAAGACAAGGTTTGAGCCAGGTCTCCGACACAAGAACAGCATGTACGTTCCTGTTGTCGAAAGATGCTAGCAGATCCGGGTAATGAGCTGGGATACTTTGTGCGTTTATATGGACCACATTAAAGTTTTTTGGCACATCGGAAAACTTTTCATTAAGTATACTTGAAAGTGAAAAAGAGGTTGAGTGAAAGCTTTCAGAAGAAGACGAAAGAGATAAAAACTGATCGCTGGTTTCACTATCACTTACACTGTCAAACATTCGTAACCAAAATAAATAAAATATTATATATATAAAAATAAATAAATAATAATCAAATAACTATAAATATAAAAATTCAACTAAAATATGTGTACATACACACTACAAGATATCTGGTAGTACAAATATCTCTAATTCTACCCGCCAGCAGCAAGAAGACCACTATTTAAAAACATAAATAACACGAACAAGAAGAATAACACAAGAGAAGAAAAATAAATAAACAAGTGAATAAAAATTAATACAAACATTTGCCAGTGCGTTAAGTCTAGAGCAATAAACAATTTCTGAACGAAAGCATAGAAACGTCAATGTCAGGATGACATTAATGACAAAATAAAATGTAAACAACAAGACAAACGAATTAAGGTACACGAATATTAAGTTATTTCAAGTTACACACTCTAAAAATAATATTAAACTAGAAAACGGGTATAAGTGTTGCTTGGAAAGTCAGTACCAACATTGCACGAAAGATTAGAGCGAAAAGGAGAACGATTGCTTACATTGGGGGGGATTCTAACCTACGGCTGCTTCTTCGACCGCTTGGGTTTCGCATTGGACGCATCTTGACCTCCGCTGGCACCACCGCTGGCTCCCGGGGACGGAGCAGATGCAGTTTGCGCTAACGGAGCCACCTTGTCCAGCTCCTCCATTGCAACAATACGGTGCTGAGCGCCGCCGGCAGCCGTCACCACAATGACGCCGTTCCTGGTCCAACACTTCGATATGCCCACACGTCTTCGAGCCTCCATGAAAACATCGTGGCGCGGTTTCGTTAAGAACTCGGATATAGTGATACCCGAGCCCTTCAGAACAGTTTTGGCATACCAAAAATTATCTCTGTCAGATATGCGCGAGAATTTGACCAGTATCGGTCTGGGCTTGCTCCCCACGGTCCGCCCCATTCGGTGGCTGCGACTTACAGCATCCGGAAGAAGCTTAACCCGCATGCGATCCGAGGCCAGCTTCGTCAATAATGATCCCGTCTCCTCATTGCTCGACTCCGGGACTCCATGCACCAACAAAATCTTCTTTCGGGACTTCATTTCCAGCCTGTCGCACTCCAGGGCGAGACAGTCGGCCTGCCGCTGCAGACTTGTCAGCGATGTGGCAATGAACCTCTTAAAGAGGGCATAGTCGGCAGCCAACGCGGAGACTGTGGTGGATGGTGTAGCTTTATCCAAGCTTTTCTGGAAATCAGCCAACTGCGACGAAAACAAAGCCTTCATCTCGCTGATTGATGCCTGCAGTGACTCCATGTTCAGTGAAAGTGCAGATAGTGCGTTTAAAGTGAAACCTATTAGTGGATATGCTGGCAGGTAGACAATTATAATGTTTTAACACATAAATGTATTAGAATTTGGTGATTTTGATGATTTTAATAATTATTTATGACACAGCAAAAAATTTCTGACTTTTCAGTTTTAAGCCTACCCACCAAAAAAAAAACATTAATGAAAATGAAGTTTGTTAGAAATATGTTTGGAGGGGAGTTTTATCGTTTTGAATACCATTTTTGCCCATAAGAAGAGCCACATGTGTACACTAGAGAAGAAGGAAGTTCAAGCAAGACATGATCATGCACACAAATGTTTGTACTGTGAGAAGATCGAACCCGCGACTCTTTCAAAGGCCCCTTCACTACCACTGAACCATACTGGTACTTAAATAATACTAATAATAGCAATTCATGAAATTGCTATTATCACTACATAAATACCAATTTCTTTACACTTCATTTAGCCAAATGGCTACCTTTGAAAATACAAAAAGAAAGAAATAATAACTCAATTAAGGTTTAAATGAATTCCCGAACGTACATATTATCATAATATCAACTGTTGTAAGTGACTTTCTTTATTAAATTTCGGCTCTTAGCGGGTCTTATGAAAACCAAATGAATTCAACCACTTGCCTCCACTTTGCATATTATTAAGATGTAAGTTTCGTTTTCTTCGTTTTAACTTCGAACAGAAAAAGTGGACTGTTGTGAATTTTAACGTTCAATATCCGTGCTACCACATTCCTTCATGGTTTTACTAATATACGACACATCAGCCTACTGCAGCCCACTGCTGGACATAGGCCTCTCCAACTGTTCGCCACTTAGGACAAACATCTGGAGGATATACCCATAATCGCCATAATGGGCAGACTGGTTGGCGATCGCAGGGCGTAGAGAAGAAGAAAGAAAAACGCCAAATTCCTGATATTCGTTTAGTCGTCTTTTACGACGCCCATGGGTGAAATAGGGTGATCCTATTTTAATTCCGGAAACAAAACGCGTACGTTTTAATCTCGCGGATAACAGAAGTGATAGACTTAGTCAGAAACCTCTTTTAGGATTTTTTCCATAAACATGCCATAATAACTTCCCAGTAATTCTCGTTTTAGTATGATGGGTGCGGAATAAAAAGGTCTACAGGGGCTATTACAGGGTGTAGTAAACCGGTTTACTGGCGATCGCTTTCAGTGACAATGCCATCACTGTACAAGGTTATGGGAAGTGTAAAAACATCATCCTTGGAACGAAATTTTGTACACAACATGCTTTATCATGTTTTACATCACTAAGATTTGTAACTCGTTTTAACTTGTTAAGAGGAATCTCTTAAAGGCTTGAATACACATTCAAATAGATCAATATGCAGTATCATCTCGTTTTTTTTCTCTGCAATAGGTATCTAAACGTTTGGTTTGTTTGTTAGTCTTACTTCGATTAGGGCCTCGTCAATTGAGAATAGTATTAGTTGAGATCTGATAATATAATAAGTCTATATAAGTATGGGCGTATATTCATCATATTTTAATGGTCAACATCATAATCAGTCTATCGCAACCCACTGCTGGACATTTGTTTTGATCGATCCTAGGCTTCTCGCATCCAGCACTTACCAGCCATTTTGCGTAAACTGTCGCTCAACCTGGTCTGAGGGCATCCTACACTACATTCATGGTCATTTCTATATTCTTTACCTACTTCTCAATGACAGTCTGTTTCATATGCTTAGTGTCTATTTATTTTCGATTATTATTTTCTTCTACGATCCAACACTAATAGTAACTGCCACCTTATCAGTAGGAGGTCTTAACCCAATAGATCTTAATTGGCTTTGAGACAATAAACTGAATCCTACGTAAGTGCACCACGGGCGGTCTATTGGAACAAGGTTAACTATCAATTTGCGAACCATCTGACTCACGGAATATATGTTGAAAATTCTCTATAAACACCAATTCGTTTGGTTAAATTGGTTTTAACTCTTATTTAGTTTAGTGTTACCGTCTATTAGTATTGGCTGATTACTGACCTCGCTAAGGCATTTGATACAATGATTCAGACAGCTAAAATTACAAAATTAGTAGTTATACCCTATTTCGGGATTTTAAATTGGTGCTATAATTTTGATTGACGTGTTTAATATGTGCTAATTTATTTTTATAAAAGTCATACTTCGTCTGCCTTGATAGGCAAGGGGTTTTTCAAGGGCGTGACGCAGGTCCTTATGTTTAAATGGTCTATATTCGCAATCAATTTCATCATACATTTTAATATTCATTACTATTGTTGAAACAAGTAGTAGAATTTAAAACGAGGCAATAAACGCGGTATTAGTAACAGAAATTCAACAATGACTTATTTAGAATTTAATTGAATACGAATTGATAAAGACTTCGTACATTTCACATAAAATATATACGTATACATAATAGTTCTAAGCAATTGTGAAAGTTGCAACGAAGAATCTGTGAGAGGGATGCGCCCATCATCTTTTCACCTTACATGCCCGTGGTGCATTCTGTCGAATAACAAACGAGGCTCTAGCAACCGCCTGGTTGCGATATAACCATGATAATTGAAGGCGTAACTAAATACCACAGGCCGATGACGGGCAGCAGCGTCACCGGAGCGAGGTTCTACGCACTGCGATACCCAATCCGCCTGCCCAGCATGGCGTTTATGGGTAAAGCCTGCAGATGTTTGCCCAAAGTGGCGCACAGCTGGAGAGGCCTATGTCCAGCAGTGGACTGCAATAGGCTGATGATTGGCTTTGTAAATAATATTGACATTTTATGCGTGTAGACATTAGTTGTGCAAGTAAACTGAAAAATACCATCAGCGAAATGCCACGGTAAAACAATAAACTGCTGGTAGTGTTGCAGTAAAACTGAAAAGCAATTAGCCATTCCCGGGCGGTAATAAAAATGACCTACTTACTCGTAATTGAAGTGGCCTAGATCCTTTTATTGAATTTGCGCTTATTTTGCTAATGCCGGCGCGTCTGGTGAATCATTTCGATGGTGGACTATTCTGGAAATGTTTTAATTGCTTTCGGAGGCGCTGGCAACCGACTGATGGCGGTATAACCATCGTAATTGAAGGCTTACCTAAATACCACAGGCCGATCACGGGCAGCAGCGTCATCGGAGCGAGAAGCTACGTCCTGCGATCGCCAACCCGCCTGCCCAGCGTGGCGATTATGGGCATATCCTCCAGATGTTTGCCCTGAGTGACGAGCAACTGGAGAGGCCTATATCCAGCAGTGGACTGCAATAGGCTGGTGATGATGATGATACTATATGTATAGCTCACGACTACTATATAGACAACGTTTCTGTTCTGTGAATACCAAAATACGATACAACGTATATAGTACAGACATCTAGGCGGTTCCTGCGTCCGGTCTTTTTTTCTCTTACATTGTTTTGTTTATGTCTTTTTATTTTATTTTTCTTATATTTGTTTTCCATGTGAAAGTTGTAATGTATGTTTCTATTTGTTTCTTCTTCTCCTTTTTGTGTGTTGTCTATTGTGTCTATTTGTTATTGCTGTGTTGTGATGTCCAATAGTAATAAATATTTCTTATTTCTTAATAAGAAAACTTCATAGCGTACTAAGGTCGTTGCCCTTCTCAACAGCTGATAGCACCATTCATACATCTCGTCCACACCCACATAACCAATCAACGCTCACTTTCGTCTACTTAAAAAGTAATTTACCTGATCAACTCATGCAGTGTCATAGTTCTAGACCAATTGAGCCTCATTATTGGACAGTGTGACGCCTCGTGGTACAGTTAATCAGTTGTATTCAAAAAGATACTTTACTACATTGGGTTAAGGATCTGATGATAATTTCAATGTGAGACATGCATCCGTGGGCTTTACTGAACAGAATCCGCAAAAACAGCTGCTATTATATTAACTAAGGCCTCTTAAACCTATCATCATCATCATCAGCCCGTGTCAGTCCACTGCTGGACATAGGCCTCTCCTAATGTTCGCCACTTAGGTCGATTTTGGGCTTCGCATCCAGCACTTGCCGTCCTGCGCAAATCGTCACTCCACCTGGCCCGAGGGCGTCCTACATTACGTTTGCCGATACGCGGTCTCCACTCCAGAACTCGTTTACCCCAACGGTTATCGGTTCTGCGGCTGATGTGGCCAGCCCACTGCCACTTGAGCTTACTAATCCGGAGAGCTATGTCGGTGACTTTGGTTCTCCGCCGGATCACCTCACTTCGGATCCGATCCCGCAGAGAGATCTTAAACCTATCCAATAGCTAATTTGGTAGAAATCCTGTCTTTTAAAGACGAATCTTCAAATCGAAGCAACCGAGAGGTCAAATCAATCAGGCTAAAATTTGTAACACCCTTCTTTTTGCGTCGGGAGTCTTAAAAAACCACTTTCTATTTAACCCTAGACATGCCTTGTAAACGAATTTATTTCGAAAAAGTCTTTTATTGATTAAGGCACAATAAAATTTTTGTGTCGAAAAAGCTAATTTACAGGTTATTTTAATTATTATGCGCGTGAAACATAGTTTAACAGTCTGAGGATCTCACTCTAAAGTGGCGCCAACTGGTAAGTTCAAAAACATATATAGGTAGGTACTTCACCGGGAATCAAACCAGCGACAACTTTTTCAGATTTGCGTTTATAACCACTAACTAAACCAAACTGTTAGACAATATTATTATATATTTAATATATTTTTTTTGGGAAACCCATTTTTGGCATATTTTCTAACATACTAAGTTTGTTATAAAATGTGATTCATTCTATTGTCAGCTCGGTGGGGGTCGTTCTTAGTTCGGATCTTAGACTATTATTAGAAATAGTGTAAGCAAAAGAACTGTAAAGCTTCTTGTTGAAATAAAAAATTTTGTAATAAAGATTATCTAAGTTATCTACGTATTATATCTATCTATATAATCTGTAAGTATATCATAACTCATCGACCAATCAGAGCGCATTGTTCGGCACTCACGCGCCGGTGACGCGTACCCATTGGTGCAATCCCAGCTCCGTTGGACAACAACACAATGATTTATTCGTGCGGAGTGCGTACGGAACCGTTCAATGTGATGGATCGGTATGATATACGTGACGTCAGCATAAGATCGGGACGAGATTAATATATTTAACTCGGAGGGAATTTGATGTAGTGGTACATGTACAGACATACATATAATGTACTAATTAATTGTAACCCGCGACATTCGTTTGTTCTCAACGAGTCACACCCAAACGTGTCACCCTGTGACTGGTTGCGTTAAATTCAGTGACATCATCGTCATCAGCCTATTGCAGTCCACAGCTGGAGATAGGCCTCTCCAGTTGTTCGCCACTTAGAGCAAACTTCTGGAGGATATACCCATAATCGCCACGCTGGACAGGCGGGTTAGCGATCGCAGGGCGTAGCTTCTCGCTCCGGTGACGCTGCTGCCCGTCATCAGTCTGTGGTATTTAGCTACGCCTTCGATTGTGATGGTTATAACGCCACCAGTCTGTTGCAATTATTTGGACACTGAAAACATCTCTATTCAGGCTGTTTTATATGTACAAACATAGGCATATAGAGTACAAACTCTATCAGTATCTGTTCTGTAGCGACACGTAGCGACACCTATCTCCACACCGCTACAACAACCTCCACATCGCTACAATATGCAAGTTCCGCCAGCTAACAACAGATGGCGATTTGAAATCAAAAAAATGTATGGAAGACCTACAACTCACATACGAAGTTTTCATCACGACTCGCTATATATACGAAAAACCAAGATGGTCCATCGGACCGCGGTCCCCGAGCACGATCACCTAGCTCGGCGGAAGTACTTCCACTTTTCGTAGGGACAAGTCTGTTCCTACAGTTCTATACCATTATGTTTGTATCCTATATGCCTAAACGATATATAGAGGTCAAGAAAAATTGGTTGTATTTTACGATGGTCAGATAACATTAAGTGGATGAAATGGGGATGGGTGGCCATTGCTAATTCAATTACAGGAGTGACTGCGCGGTGTCACGCGACGGGCGCGGCCCGCTGTGGAATAGATGACCTATAACGAAATTGATAACTCTAGTGGATAGGTAGTTGTAATCTAACATCAGTGTTAAATGTATTTTTTTTATAGTAGCTCGACATAATGGCTTCCCTACGCCTGATGGAAAGCGAAAGGGACCAAGACGCTGTGAGAACAGGCAAGGTACTGGTCAGTTACCACCGTCATGCCGGTTCAGACCTTACCCCCCACGAGCTCCGGAAACGGTATTCTATAGGGCGGAGGTCCTCCCCCGGACGGGCATCTCAATTCGAGCGAAGATTCGCTATGCCAAACGTCTCTTAACTAACTCTAGTAGATAGGTTTTGTAATCTAACATCAGTGTTAAATGTATCTTAACTAATATTATAAAGCTGAAGAGTTTGTTTGTTTGAACGCGCTAATCTCTCGGACCAGTAGGGTCCGAATTGAAAAATTATTTTTGTGTTGAATAGACCATTTATCGAGGAAGGCTTTAGGCTATATAACATCACGCTGCAACTATTAGGAGCGAAGAAACAATGGAAAGTGTAAAAAAAAAACCGGGGAAAAATAACTATTCCATGCGGACGAAGTCGCGAGCACAGCTAGTTTTTTTATATAGGCACAACATACATAAAAATATAGATAGATGTTCTTTATTGCATGCAAAATGGTTGACTTAAAACTAGACGCAAAGACATAATTATTCAAGTACAATTTCGGCGGTATTCACCTTGGAGCGATCTGTAGTGTTACATTACGCCAACGCACACACCTTACCTTACCTTATTATGTGTCGTTTCCTAAATTTAACCCACTTGCAATCGAACCGGGAACCTTTTGTCCCTTAGACAACAGCATACACAATGAGCACAAATGCACACGAACGGCCGATTTTGTATGCACAAACCGATAAATATTTTAAAAATACCTTTTTTACAAAAACCTTTTTAAATCGGAAAAGCTTTCGCAAGCTCCGTTTTAAAAGCTTTCGCCGTATCGATATGAAATGTGTCAGTCAGCTGAGTAGGTCAGATGGAAATAGCGAGTTAATTATAGTACAGGATGTGCTTGCTAAAAAAAGGTACCCTTTTGGTTAAAAGTTATTTTTGACCGCCGAATAGGGGTTGGGGTTGAGAACGTAAAATGGACGTTGTAAATTTGACCCCTCTATTTGTCTGTCTGGCGAAACGAATGGTCTGATTTTATTTGGGGTTTTGTTTACTGAAATGTACAACATGTACGTACATATAGATTTTTGCATGGGTAGGAAGAACAGGTGCTCGTTTCGCTCGAAAAACTTTTTTCAAATTCACTATAAGTAGGTAGGTTTGCGCTTGGCCACAATTCACCTGGTCTTTATTTGTATTGTATTGAAGTTGTATAGAAGTACAGAAAATACCGCTTCGCTCTCGTCTTGAACACCTGAAGATTGTATGTTTCTGGAAACAAAGAGTCCGAAAAGGAGTTCCATGGTATGGTGAAAGAATTTATGGAATCGACACGGTAATTTTTGAGTTCATTCATTGCAAACATATACACACAAAAAATACAGGTCATTCCTCTTTGTAATATAAATACAACGGTTCTTTGGCATCAGTTTCCAGCTGCGAGTTTTCTGAATGGATACCATTTAGCGATCTCTTCTTCTAGCGAGAAATTCTTAAAGGGCCTGCAACGCACCTGTGACTCCCCTGGTGTTGCGGTATCTATGGGCTGAAGACGTGATCACTTACCATCAGGTGACCTTCAGGCCCGTTTGCCCCCCTGTCATAAAATAAAAAAAGTAAAATTACAAGATCTCTCCGCCAAAAGGTTATCTGAAACAGATCGCTCATAGCCACTGCTTAATGCAACAATTTTATAGAAACTTTGCGTAGTCCTAAGTAAATTTTATGGTGTACAATAAAGGGTATCTTCCTCTTATTATCATCATGTAAATCCTTATAATCAACTAGATTTCCTGGACCCAGCTAGTTGTTACCAAACGGGTCGGTACATACGACAGCAGTTGACTCGGGACGTATTTCCAATTTTCAGTTGGCTCGTGTTCGACGCGGCTGTAAATTCATGACGCTAGAGCCACAGTGTAAGATATCAGTCAGTAAAGTAATCCAGTGAAGAATTAAGCATGCCTCTATAAGGCTTATTTTTTTTAGTAGCTCGATTTAGTACATCAGCTTCCCAACGCCTGATGGAAAGCAAAAGAAAAGCCCAAATCGCTGTGACAACGGGAAATTAACTGGTCAGTTACCTGTCAGTTGCCACCGCCATGCCGACCCAACCTTAACCCCCAAGAGCTCCGGAAACCCTGCATCGCATGCTTTTGACCCGGAGGTCATTTGGCTGCGATATTCTACAGGGTGGAGGTCCTTCCCCGGACGGGCAGCTCAATTCGAGCGAAGATTCGCTATGCCCTCTTAACAATCTAATACAAAAACAAATGACCGTTTGTCTTGGTTCTGGATCGAACCCACGACCATTGGTTTAGAAGACAGTGTTACAAATGATCAGATTTGGAACAAATTTATGCTCGTTCAGTAGCAACTAATACATATACATTTATGTGCAGTTGCTTCACTGTTCTTCTACATACTGCGGGCGCACCGATGCATCTCTGGTATTCAATACTATTGCGTTGCTGTGGTTCGTAGCGTTTCCATGTTAGTAGCAGCGTGGAACAAATACAATGGCTGTATTTCGCGACTCCACGCCTGGTTGTTTCCAAATATACTGTTCGGATTCAATATGGTTTTCGATAATCTGTGGCTTATGCAAGAGTTAAATTGTTATAGTGTACCAAACCATTTAATTTAATTCTTTAATTGTGAAATGTTATACCTAATAGGGATTAGATTAGATTAGATATTCTTTATTGCACCAAATACAATCATTTATAGACAAGGTATTACATTCAACTAGTAGTACAATTTAGGCGGTCTTATCGCTAGTAAGCGATTTCTTCCAGACAACCTTCAGGTAGAGGATAGATTAAACAGAAGAGGTTGTTTACAGGGTCAAAATAATTGCATTATATTTAGTCCGTATATTAGGTTATGAAAATAAATTATGCACGTATTCCTTTGTTCATTTAAACAAAAAAGAAGTTAGGAGTGGGAGTCTTTGACGTCACTCCGTGCGACAAAATGCCACACGGCGTGACGTCGCGTCACGCGTATTTTAACGGGCTATATCATTGTCATTTTTGGTCTAATTTACAAATGAAAAAAAAAAGTGTCTTTTATTTTTGAGTAAACTAAAGGACAGACTAATTACTTTTTTTACGGCAACAAACAGACCTATTGCTTATGAAACTTTGACGAATTGATTGCTGAATCTAGTCTCCTTGTCGGTTTTGAGACGCCTCCAGTTTTAATCTGGTACTTACAGTACAAGGGAAAGCCTTAATTTGACAGCTGGTTGTTGTGACATGTGTCACCCTTTTTTTAATCCGAAATTCAACTTTTAAATCAGTAAATCGACCACAAAACCAACGACCCAAAGAACAAAAAAAAGTATGTACCTCTTAAAAAAACATTAATCCATCCTGATTGGCTAAGCGTATAAATGTCAATTATCATTGTTATCAGAGCAATTAAGGGTGCCTGATATCAGATTAATTAGCACCAGACAAACATATGGGGTTTTGATTTAGATTGATGGCGATAGGGGCCTGTGGATAATCAAAATTGAAATTTACTTAGTACATTGTTTATTTAATGGGGTCGATAGTATATTATGGTAAACAGGTCATTATAATAATCTCATCATCATCAACCTATGCGATGTAAGGGAGCGACCTATCACCTTTTCGCTCCAAGCCATCCTCACCTGCCCGTGGTGCATCCTGCCGAACAACAAACGAGGCTCTGGCAAACCGACTGGTGGCGGTAAAACCATCACAACAGAAGGCCTAGCTAAGTACCACAGGCCGATGACGGGCAGCAGCGTCACCGGAGCGAAAGCTACGCCGTGCGATCGCCAACCCGCCTGCCCAGCGTGGCAATTATGGGTATATCCTCCAGAAATTTGCCCTAGTTTGCCCAGAAACTGACTTATTCATAATAAAATAGTGTGCCAGCATGGATTTACCTATTAATACGCCGCGGCCGGATACTTTTAAAGAAAAATTATAAACTAAACATTACACAGTCGGTTTTTACCCATTCAACGACTATGCTAAAATAATTACGTTCAGTCAAGACGTTGAACGTTTCAATCAATAACTTGACGAGTTGTCCTTTAGGCATTCAATTTAATGTCGTCATTCAACGAACGCGCTAGCCATTTAATTGAATAAGCGATTCAACCAAATGACTGCGACATATCAACTGTATGGTATGCAATAATGTATATCTTTCTATCTAATCTATCTACAATGTACTAGTGTCCTATCAATACTTTCTTTATTTACCCAACAACAGCTGTGTACAGATAAAATATTTACAACGTTTTCACACAAAAACACCCTCCCGTAAATCATAACAGCAGTCGAACAGATACACTATCGTAAATATTACACCGTCCGACTGTCGTTTATCACCAGGCCGCCATTTTCCCTCCGTCTAATTGACAGCTGTCAAATCGCGCGCTTTTTCGCGCCAGCCGCCATACTTGTCAGCGAGGTAACGACGTAGATTTTGATTTCAGATAGTGTATTGTTTTATTGGACATGGCCACAGTAAATGTGTGATAAAGCAGTGTGTTAAGTAAATGCAGTCAGTTAAAATGATATTTGTTCTAACGGCTTATAAGTAACTTGAAATTAAGCCTTTGACTGCAGTGAAACCAGACATAAAATAGGCTTTAAATAGTTTTGGTTGGATTATACCTATTTCTTTTGTTTCATTTTGGAGTGTGCTAATGAATTACATAATTTAATTTGCCTGCCGCAGCCCCTTTTTATCACCGAAGTAGAGATCCGGCAGTAAGGCCGATTTAAAGGATTTTAAGGTGCACGTCTCCTAAGGACTTGCCTCTACTTTTTAGTACGAACGGTCAAACTATGGAAGTATTTGCAGACATACAACTTTCGGGTGTTCAAAGCGAGAGTAAGTAATCGGCATTTTCTGAGTTAGCGCGCTTCATCGTAGGCTCGAATGTCACTTATCATCAGGTGAATTGTGGCCAAGCGTAAACCCACAATATTTTAAAAAAAGTAAACCCCCCTGTGTCGCCAGTATGGGCACCAACTTACATGGATTCTAGTAGCGCCGGAGCATATGGCTGCAGCCCTGCCTGCCCTGGCCAGCCGCAGATGACAAGCGGTTGAAATGGTAATACTGCTTTAACCCAATTGACTGTGTCTCTCCTACCACATGGTAAGTAGATGGCTACGTTTTATTGCGCCCCATTTTACGATTGTAATTCGATCGTTTTTCGCCTCGTTACTACCGTTACGCGCTTGTCTGTGATCAGGCAAAGATAGAGTTGTAGATTAAATGTCTTTGTTTATGGTTAACAATCACATTCGTTTTGTGAAATCCTTATTTGTCAAGCAGTACGTGTAGACCATGGAAGTAATAAGTTCTACAAGACAGACATGATTGTTCTCGCACATGGCAAAAATTACTATTTTATGTTTAGTTCTGATGATCATTTGATCATTTTTTCTTTAACTATCGTATTTAATTAAACATTTAACAATTATTGCACAAAATGTACAAAAGGCGAACTTAATGCTAGGAGCATTCTCTACCAGTTAATCTTTAGGTCATGCAGAGAGCAGATTTATGTTCAAAGAGAAACACAGTGGAATATAATACCTAATATATAAAATAAACTAATATAATAAATGTACTACATAATTATTATACATAGTTATCTTATTATACTCCATAATTTGTTTTGTATAAACTCAGTGCTACTTATTAATTAGATGTAAGATTCCCCAAAAAGTGTACAAAACAATTTAAAAAACGATTCTTTCCTAGTCTTAAGACGTAGTAACTATTTATTAATCTGTGTCTTAAGTCAATTTGTATGCTGTACAATAAGAAGGTTCTTTATATTTAGATTGATAACGCTGACCACAATATTATTTAGTAACCAGTGTTGTCGAAAGCTCAACAAAATCTAAAAAAAGCAAAGGTGAAAAAAGATTGTCAAGAATTGAAGAAAGAACAAGAGAAGGTAAAAAAGATTGTAGAAGCAGCATAATAAGTGATCAACAACAACAGAAGAAGAAACGATTAAAGGATTTGCTGAAGATAGAACTACAAGAGAAGAATCTCACAGGATCCCGGTAACTGATGGGCCTGAATCGTTGCTCGAACCTGTGTTTAGTCTAGGTGAGCAAACTTTCAGGTGTGTTGGTGCCGATATTTCAGCCATAACAGAACATGTGTAGTTAAGACTTCAAGAATTTAATAATAAAGAAGATTGTAAGAAGCTTTCAAGAAATAGCGGGAAATCTTTTATTTTCTAAATTAAGTATAATAAAGCGGCTATTAATAAGATGTTAGACAATAAAAGTAACAAAACAAAATTAAAGGAAACTTATAAATAAAAAATATGTCCGAGATCGCTGCCCAAGGGCATTGTGCCAAGAAGGCTGGTCGTGTTTCCTCTTTGTATGGCCAGACTGATACGCTGGCCGAGGAAAGCACCAGTGCTCTTGTCGCCTGAGGCTAGTAGTAGTAGTAGTAGTATAATAATAAGTTTCTTTACTTTCATCGTATTTACTACACATTACATACATACACCTACATTAATAATACCTTGTTTATTTATTATTTATTAAAGCTACGTTTAAATTTACAAAATTATCTTAATTAGGTTACCTGTCTTGTTTGCTTTCTTAATTGTATACAATTTTTAAAAAAAGTGTTAAATTAGGTGCATGTAGTTACCATGTATTTATAAATATGATACCTATTGTAAATGGGAATGTCTCCAGGGTCATAATAATAACATTATATTTAGTCCGTATTTTAGATTATAAACATATATTAGACACGTATTTTTCCTTTTTTTTATTTAAACAAAAAATAACAAAGATCCAAGGTATCAAAATTTAGGAGTGGGGGTCTTTGACGTTATTTAGTGCCGTAAAAACTCCCACTCTGTGACGTCACGCGTAATTTTAACAGGCTATATCTTTGTTATTTTTGGTCTAATTTACAAATAAAAAAATACGTGTCTTTTATTTTTGAACAATCTAAAAGACGGACCAAATACATTTTTTACGGAAATAGGCCTATTATTGGTTAATGTCTGTAATGTTGCCTAATTATAAAAATGTCTAATAGCGAATTACACAACCTATTTTGAAACGAAACCGTTTCAAAATAGGTTGCGTTTGCAAAATAGGTTGAAAAATTCAACTGTAGAAACAAAAACTTGTCTGAAATATTTATTTAGCTCCGTAGCTCATTTCCCTTAAACACAATTTCCTAGCCACCCCGCAATATTTCATGACAGGTCATAACGCGAGTTTAATCTGTTAAATCGGGTCAGGGCGATAAACCCGGTACGTCCTGTGATGTCATATCCCCATTCATGACGCGTCAGAGGCATTAAACGTTATGGTGCTGTGGCTTGGAGGCGATCAAAATGCCAATGAGCAGACGAATGGCACCATAGCTAAGAACTATATAAATACACTAGTATAATATGCCACATGCCACGCCACGCTGGGCCACACAGCGCCACCTAGCCCCAAACTAAGCCGAAGCTTGTACTATGGGTAGGTACTAGACAACTGATAAACTTACTTAGATACATTTTTTTTTGTAAATAAATACATATTATACATAGAAAACACCCAGACCAATACAAACAGACATGTTCATGAACACAAATGTTTGTACTGTGCGGGGATCGAACCCACGACACTTGGCTCAGAGGGCAGAGGTCACTACCAAATGAGCCACCGAGCCTGTCACACACACTTTTACACTTATATTTTTGACTGGCTCGATGGCTCATTTGGTAGTGACCTCTGCCTTCTGAGCTAAAGGTCGTGGGTCCGATCCCCGCGGTACAAACATTTGTGTGCATGAACATGTGTGTTTGTATTGGTCTGGGTATTTAATATGTAAAATATGTACCTATTTATTTACAAAAAAGTATCGTCATAAGTTTGTCATTTGTCTAGTACCCATAGTCTAAGCTTCGGTTTAGTTTGGGGCTAGATGGCGATGTGTGGCCCAGCATGTTCTATCTATTAAGATATTTGGATAACTATTTTTAACTAGACATAATGGCTTCCCTACGCCTGATAGAAAGCGAAATAGAAGCCCAAGTCGCTGTGACAACGGGCAAGTTACTGGTCAGTTACCTGTTCAGTTACCACAGCCATGCCGGCCCAACCCTAAACCCTACTCACCGGCAGAAACACGGCCCATAGGTAATTAGACTGCGGTAATCTATAGGGTGGAGGTCCTTCCTCGGACGAGCAGCTCAATTCAAGCGATGATTCGCTATGCCCTACCTCTCTTAAACTTTAACTACCTCTATTTCGAAAGAAAGTGAAACGTTTATTTAATGCACAACTAAACAATAACTATGGCGGGTTGGCGATGAGTTTAGCTAGGTGACTAATCTTAACTATATCTATTCTATATCTATACATATAATAAAAATGTAACGAATCGCTGTCTGTACATGGAAGATATATGTAAAAAAATATTATGGGAGGCCTTTATTAATGCAATAGTACCCAAAACAATGATTTTTGGAATTTTTGTCTGTTTGTCTGTATGTTTGTGCACGCTAATCTCAGAAACCGCGTATCCGATTAAGATGCGGTTTTCACTAATATATTGCTGGAAGCTTCCCTTAAGATTTAGTGTTTGTTTCATGTTAATCGGTCCATAAATAAAAAAGTTACGCCCATTTAACTAATCACGTCGAGCCTGCTGTACGTTTGCGCGGGTATATAAAGCGCGCCGAGATCTGCGCCGCGCCGCTGCCAGCTGCTAGGCACTGGGGGTCATTAAAATCACTATCCAAGAAACTATTCCACGCGGACGAAGTCGCTGGCACAGCTAGTATAATATTATAAAGCTGAAGAGTTTGTTTGTTTGTTTGTTTGTTTGAACGCGCTGATCTCAGGAACTACTGGTCCGAATTGAAAAATTCTTTTTGTGTTGAATAGACCACTTATCGAGGAAGGCTTTAGGCTATAACATCACGCTGCAACTATTAGGAGCGAAGAAATAATGGAAAATGTAAAAAAAAACGGGGAAAAAATAACTATTCCACGCGGACGAAGTCGCGAGCACAGCTAGTACATAATATCATCCACTTACCTTAATTACTGCTTCGCGGGTGAAACACCAAAAAACGCCTGTAATAGTAGTAATAGTACCTCCAAGCATTTAACTTAGATAGCACAACTCTTCACAAGCACAATCATCACAATTTACAACTAGAACATAAATTCAGACTAGGACGATGATTCGCACGTCCTGTCACCGTGACATCGGTAGTAAGACTGTGCATTGACGGGTATAAATGTCAACATGAAGGTAGATGTCGAAACGAAAAAAAAATTAACCACAGACCAACAAGAATCGCGTGACGTAAAACTAAAGAACGTGCATCGGATGCTTGTTTTACTTTGCACCCGTTTACGACTCGTAGCTTGCTTTGAAAATTGGTTTCCAATGAATCCACGGTAGCTAGACAAATATTGTAATATCAAATCTCACTCGACATTGGCAGAAACGATACTCATTATAGGTTGCTATAAATTAAAAAAATATATTGTAGGTACATAGTAAACACCCTTTTTTTTAGGGAATGCTTTTATGCATACACCAGGGCCCTGGGTACGGGACACCTGGGTTATGTGGGGCTCACTCCTATTTAGCGGAGAATACCCACTAAACCCAACGGTGGTCCGCTACGAGCGCTCTGTCTGAGGAGGGTCGGGATGCCCGGAGGGATTCGATACAACCCCCCACAGCGCGGTAGCGCTGCGCCGCCCAGCAAGAACGGCACACCCGCTCGGACGGTGTGGTGTCCTCCCTGCATCTTGCGATGCACGACGGCACTGGTCTGTGTGGATTGAGCTACGCCTTCAATTGTGATGGTTACACCGTACGTTTGCCAGCGCCTCGTTTGTTATTTGGCAGGATGCACCACGGGCAGGTAAGGGTGGCTTGAAGCGAAAAGATCCCTTACATATTATTTCAAGATATTATACCAAAATCCTCTCCTCTAATATATGTTTGCCGACACGTCTACAGCCCCAAATCGGGTCAAACCCATAACGAGCACATACGACGCCGTGTCCCCGTTCGTACCCGTAGCGTCGCCGCAGTAAACTTTATGGTGCCACGCTTGCGAACGATTAAAATGCCAGAGATATTGCTGACGTGAGCACTGAGCGAATGTCCTGTTTTCTATACTTATAATAAATCTGTAGAGAGGTCAATTCTGTACATGAAATATTTTTTTCAAAATAACTATCAGGGGGTGATTAGTGATCGATACTGAAGCCAAAAATGGAATCAGTAAAATTTTAGTCTGTCTGTCTGTATGTTCGTTATAGAAAAAAAACTACTGTACGGATTTTGACGAAACTTGGTACTATTATTCTTCATACTCCTGGGCAGGTTATAGTATACTTTTCATCACGCTACAATCAATAGGAGCAGAGCAGTGAAGGGAAGTGTTGGGGAAACGGGAGAAATTTTTATCTGTATGTTTGATCGCGCATCACGCGAAAACTACTGCATGAAATTAAATGTCGTTTTCACCGATGTATTGCTAGAAATAAACTAGAAAGTCTAACTTAAAATTTAGGTACCACTTTATGGAAGTCCGAACGTAAATATGTTCTAAATAACTAATTGTACCTACCTCAAGGAACGCTATAATGTTTTATTGATTAATTTCACATTTTTAAAATTGAACTTTGAAGGCTCAAGTTACCTGCCTTTAAATCCTATAAAAGTATGTGAACTTGTCCGATATATTTACGTCCGATGCCATTGGTCATCCTGACAATACATAGACAAGTTTGACACAAACTTGCCCTTCCGGTGTGAGTATTGTCTCTGGACTAGATCCATTGTGGCGGCTACTTGTTCTAACTTTACAGACTACAGTGAATAACAAAGTTGCGAGCTGCAAAGTTACATAAACAGGATAGTTTCTCTTTCACATATAAAATAGTATAATAGGCCTGTTGAAGTTAAGAATGTAATAATCCGTCTTTTAGATTGTTCAAAAATAAAAGACACGTATTTTTTCATTTGTAAATTAAACCAAAAATGACCAAGATATAGTCCGTTAAAATGACGCGTGACGTCAAAGAGTGTGAGTTTTTTCGCCACTGAGTGACGTCAGAGACTCCCACTCCTACATTTTGATACCTTGTAGGTATCTTTGTTATTGAAAAAAGGACTAAAAAGTACCAGGAACGAATAGATATGTAAGAAGTCTATAGGTCCCAAATGTTGGTAACAAATTTAGTCTGCGACACGACATCTCATTCTTCTATGTGCTCCTGGTATTTTTCGCTCAGTCACCTGTCTTTTTACGATCATTGGACATTTCGCAGTCCACTGCTGGACATAGGACTATCCAATTATTATTGTTCGTCACTTTGACGGATCTGTGAATAAATGGGTGAATGACTTAAAATTTTGGAATGACTCGGCAAAAATGATCGTCATAAATACAAACACAAATAGTAAATCAAGCCAGTGTGCCTAGCACGAACACTTTCGAAAAAGTATGCGTAATGTAACCGTAAACGGGCGATAATTTAACGTACGTAAACGTAGTACCTCTTACGCACGATAGGGGCGCTGTACCAAGTTTCATACAAATGTGTACGGTAACGTTACGCATACTTTTTCGAAAATGTTCGTGCTAGGCACACAGAAGTCAAAATCCTTAATTCTATGCAATCTTGGACTGAAAGTACAAGACTGAAAACAATAACAAACAAACAAAAACACCAACAAAACAATAGACAGAACAATGCAAACTCTTCGTTATATTTTATCGCCAAAAAACGTGTTCAAATTACGACGTTACGGTGCAAAACGCTTATTTTATTACGCGAACCCTTCTTGACGCATAAAAGTCAATGGTTCGAACGCTTCGACAATATTTTCACTTCGTTGTGCTAATAGGCAGTAAATGACGAGACATTGACGGAACACGTGCAGGGTCGTCAACTGGTCATTTTATGGTGGGGCTGATGGGTCCTTTGGCGGTCTTGTGACTAGGGCTAATAAGGTTATTGGATATGGGGCCTAACAAGATACCTCTAGTTTCGTGTAGGAAAAGGGACAGATTTGTTTTTCTTTTTGGTTTATCTTATACTAGCTGTGCCCGCGACTTCGTCCCCGTGGAATAGCGTTTCATGCCCTTGGGGGTGGAATTTCTCAAAATCCTTTCTTAGCGGATGCCTATGTCATAATATCTGCCTGCATGCGAAATTTCAGCCCGATCCGTCCAGTGGTTTGGGATGTGCGTTGATAGATCACTATGTCAGTCAGTCACCTTTGAGTTATATATATTTAGAAGAAGAAGAAGACAGATAGAAGACAAGGAGCTCCCCTTGCTAAATGCATAACTCGTGAATAGCTGACTCATTTTTTTTTCTGCAAGAAGCGGCAGACGAGCTATTGTGATGGCTGATGGTAAGCAATAGCACCCGTAGCTGTTACGATAATTCTTTTTCTTCATTTTTTTTTTATTTTCTTTAGAATATTTCATGAAGTACGATGATGGTTTTTATGCAAAAAAGGGTAGATGTTGAGTTGGTATATGGTTACAGTCTACTGATAGAATATGTATGTCGCAGGCAAATTCTATAATTCGCTCGTATACAAACGGCGTCGGCAGTTTACAAAGACAAATTCGTTATATAAAATACCGTACGCCGTATGTAAGATGTCGTTCATTTTCTAATATGCCGAGCTACGATATTACAGCCGATTACAAATTGCCTCGGCATATCGTTCCAATTAGTACCAAATTTAACCGCTCCCTGGCGCTACTAGTCTCCAAAACCAATATGGCGGTCAACAGTGAAAGTGTGGAAGAAAAAAATATTAAAAATATGTCTAATATCGGCTGTTTCAAATAGATTTTAAGGGCTAGTATTATAGGAAACTATTGAAATTAAACTAATCACAAAGGGGGCTCCGAAAACACCGTGGAAAGAAAACAAAAAAATTCGAGGTTATCCAGCAAGTAAAAACGCTAGGGTGTCCATGAAAACTGGTAAAGTGGAACAAAAAATTGCAATAAAATGCATTGTATTTTGATTCGCTGTAAATCAATTGTTTCGCCGATGGTTTTATGCTTGTTTAAGCTTAGCAGAATAAGTGAAACAAAGAAACATTGTTGAATTTATTTTTGTTATTACCATTGAATGTCTTGTTTAATTAATAGGTAATTCTTGGTAAGCTTACTATGTATGTGTAAGGATCCTAAGATTAGGGAGAATATGTTCTCACACGGTACCATTTAGTGCAGGTTTTGTTTGGTTACGGTTTCAATTTCATGCTTATTTAATCGACGAATTTATTTTCGTAGTCAATAATATAATAATATTCTATTATGAATCTTAAATACCTAAATAAAATGATTAAAAACCCTGTTTCATTTCTATTATCATGGTCACCCTAATACACAAACCAAGTCGACGTTGATGCGATGACAATTTGCCTTCGACATTTTATAACACGTATTTATCTTTCTAAACTGCTGACGCCGTTTGTATACGAGCGAATTATAGAATTTGCCTGCGACATGTACAGCGTAAAGTCGCGTGGGGCCAGGGGCCCTACTACAGAAAACGAAAAAGATCGTTCGTTGAACGGATCGCGTATTTTTGCCACATAAACCCCTCTCATTTGTCCCTCCCGTGTTCTAATATATCAATAAAATTATTGAAAATAGACGTTGACGAATTTTAGTTCGTTATTAGAACACGGGAGGGACAAATGAGAGGGATTTATGTGGCAAAAATACGCGATCCGTTCAACGAACGATCGTTTTCGTTTTCTGTAGTAGGGCCTCAGATAGTAATATTATAAATATGATTGAGTGTATGATATTTCCATAATGCGGGTAAAATGCATATAGGTAGAACAAAACAAACGACGGAAACACGGAATTATTTAATTTGATTCCTCCTGCCCCTTTTTATCATCGGACGAGCAGGGATACGGCGAATAGGCACCGTTACATGGTGCAAGTTCCTAGGACGCGCACAGCGCGTTTCGCCTCTACCTTCATAGTGCGAACGGCGAACCTATGGAACTCTTTGCCGGGCTCCTTGTTCCCCGAGAGATATAATTGTTGAATGATGAACGCAACCATTCTTTATGGTCAAATTATATATTTACGTGTGGCAACATTTTTCTCTCTGTACTCTATTGTCAATGGAATAAACGAAGTTTAATTTCCTGCAAAATATCTTTTTATACTAAGTAACGAAATTCTACATGGTAGCAAAGCGTAGTTCCGGTGAGCGTACTTCCGATGTTTAAGGCGAGAGTGCGTTCTATCGTAGACTATGATATCGCTTACGATCAGGCGAATCGCAGTCAAGCGCAAACTCATTTTGAATTAAAATATAAAATACCACGGGCATCGAGACTTGAGGCGGATAGGTACCGCTATGCGCATCTGACGATAACATAGGCAGTTCCTATCTAGACATCTTTACTTCAGAAAACGACCAGCTAACCATATAGGCGGTACAAACAATCAATCAGTCTCATAGAACACAATACAAGATGTTAGCGGTCCGATAAGTTTGTTCAAAAATGGACCTTATGCACTGACTTGCGAATTAGCCGCCGACTGTACTCCTTACAACAATGAACAATGACATCACCGCGGCGAGGTCTCGATGTACCGGACTGGCGATTTGCTGTGTACATAACGCACGTTCAGGTCTGAAGGGGGTTAACTCAAAAAAAAACACTTTTTTCAGAAACGGCGGAAAATTACTAAATGGATACGACTCGGGAGTTGGGGGCTTTCAAAAAGAGAGCCTACAAATTTCTTAAGGGCTGGCAATGCACCTATGATTCCTCCTCCGGTGTTGTGGTGTCTATGGGCTGTAGTGATCACTTTGAGACGCGCCCCACTCCTTAATAATTATTTTATTTAGATGTATGAGTGCAAATATTAACACCAGCACTTCATTTGTGTTGGAGCGCCGACTATTTGGCGAACTATGATTTGTATGTGCACATGACGACCGACTGATTGACACGGGCTGATGATGATGATGATGACGGCCGACTAGTCGGGTGATGAATCCGACAACGCTCGCTCTATGGAGCAGCGCCGTCACATTGTATGAAACAAAACGACTTTTCCTCTCACAAGTTCGCAATCAACTAAACTAGTTGGACAACAAATCCGAAAATTGGGCTGTTCCTATATTTGAATTTAACCGTTAACTGAACGATCAATTTCATATTATCAGATCATAATTGCATTGTTAATGTAGGTATTGCGTCCATATTTGAATTTTCTTGTGTGCGTATAAGCGGTGATGAGGCGCGTCATTTCAGATTAGACGATCTCTACCATCAAGTGACCTTCAGGCTCGCTTGCCCTCTCTGTCATAATAAAAGCCAAAAAAAGGTTTTCTGACATGACTGCCAACCTTCATTGATTGGAGAGGCACTTGAAGAAGAAGAATTGAATAGCCAGTGAGACAAGGAATTCGTCGACCAATCTCGAAATTTACGATTTTTGACTTAACCCCCTTTACATCTCGGTGCACCTACATACGAACGATTAGTCATCCTGTTCGTATAGCATAATCTAGTGCAGCACAGTTGTGTTCAAGGACTTTGAGTAACATCTGTTAACAGATTAGATACTTCATGAATAATCCTTGTTAATCTGTGCCGCCATCTTTTTTATGTTAATACGTAACGAGGCTGTAAAATCGCCTACTTGGATTTAAGCGTCACCGTATGATGACAGCCAAATGATAAATTTTTCGCAAACCTTACTACCGGACGCATAGTGCCCAAAATCCTATAGGTTTTTAGGTACATATGTGTTCGCGCGACGCATAGTAACGTTTGTGAATACGGCCGTAAAGATTTTCTTTGGAAAACAGTTGGACGGGAAGCACGGCTAAATCTTCTGGGATCAACATCTTCATCATTAACCCATTTGGGCAAACACCTGGAGGCCACTTTACCCATAATAATCCCCACGCTGGGCAGGTCGGTTGGCGATCGCAGGGCCCCTGGCTCTGGTGACGCTGCTGTCCGTCATCGGCTCGTGGTATTAGGTACACCTTCAATTAAGATGGTTATACCGCCACCTATCAGTTGCCACCGCCATGCCGGCCCAACATTAACCCCGGCTGCCGATGCAGCACTCACCCCACGAGCTCCTGACGTCCTGACTACTCACCGGCAGAAACACGACCCGAAGGTCATTTGGCTGCGGTATTCATTAAGGTAGACGTCCTTACTCGGTTGGGCGGCTAAATTCGAGCCAAGATTCGCTATGCCTTACCTCTCATACTTTATTGCTTTTGACTGTACCTACCCATCTATACTTATAATAAATCTGTAGAGAGGTCAATTCTGTACATAAAATATTTTTTCAAAATAACTATCAGGGGGTGATAAGTGATCGATACTGATACCAAAAATGCAATCAGTAAAATTTTTGTCTGTCTGTCTGTCTGTCTGTCTGTCTGTCTGTCTGTCTGTATGTTCGTTATAGAAAAAAAAACTACTGAACAGATTTTGACGAAACTTGGTACAATTATTCTTCATACTCCTGGGCAGGTTATAGGATACTTTTCATCACGCTACAATCAATAGGAGCGGAGCAGTGACGGGAAGTGTTGGGAAAACGCGAGAAATTTAAACCTGTATGTTTGAACGCGCATTACGCGAAAACTACTGCATAGAATTGAATGCGGTTTTCACCAATGTATTGCTAGAGGTCTAACTTAAAACTTAGGCACAAGGTATAGATGGGTATTATATGGAAGTCCGTTATTTTTGAAACCCGATATCCACGCGAGCGACGCCGCTGGCACAGCTAGTATTTTATATTATAAGTTTTCACTTCCGACATTTTCGATGTAGGTAGGTACGCGCCAAAAAGCACCGGTCTTAATTTTTTTTCATAACCTTTGAGGAGCCTTGACTTTTTACGGCAAAGGAATTGATTAATTCCAAAGTTATTTTTTAATTATTCAAATACCTATTCGACGTTCTATGGCAAAAGAAATATTTTTTTACTTTTAAATTGTTTCTTTTTTCGTGACAAAGAAATTAATCATACGTTTTCTTTCTCTTACAATACTGGGTTCTTTATGCGGGGCGTGAAACGGCATCTCAGTGGACCTTCAGGCTGAGAGCGACGGACGCAATGTGTTTGTTCTATTGAGCCTGTCGACCTAACTTTTGGACCTCACGACTGCTTACCATCAGGTGAAATGAGGTCTTCCTGAAAGCTCTTCTTATAAAAAAAAAATCACAAGCGCCATTTTTTATATATGCTTATGGATGGACTGATCCATCCAGATTTTAATGTGAAACCTAATAATGATGTGACATTGAGCTTGTTAAATCCTCAATATTATACCCACAGATTAAAGTAACAAACAAAAGACTCGCAAACAAACAATTACAATATAAACAATGAACAAATAACCGTCGGCCTCCGGAATGTTTAATAAATACTTCACCGTTTTAATTATCTCCCCGATTCCTGTCTTTCCCCCATTTGCTTAATTTGGAGGTGGGATGGGTTACGTCACGGGAATTTGAATAAAATACCGCTTATTATTTTAACGAATCGGGATTTTTGGGGATTAATTAAGCTGATTTTGAGCTGTGGGTATATTTCGACAGCGGTTTATTGTTTTGTGTCATTAAATTTTAATATTGTCGTACCTACAAGTATTCTTAGAAACGGATGCCGGAGAAAACCACTGATGATCTGCATGAGAAGGTTACAGGAAGATATAAAATGTGTTGGGATGTAAGGGAGAGGCCTATCATCATTTCGCTCCAAGCCAACCTCACCTGCACGTGGTGCATCCTGCCGAATAACAAACGAGGCGCTGGCAACCGACTGGTGGCGGTATAACCATCACAATTGAAGGCGTAGTTAAATACCACAGACCGATGACGGTCAGCAGCGTCACCGGAGCTAGAAACTACGCCCTGCGATCGCCAACCCGCCTGCCCAGCGTGGCGATTATTGGTATATCCTCCAGATGTTTGCCCTAAGTGGCGAACAACTGGAGAGGCCTATGTCCAGCAGTGGACTGCAAAAGGCTGATCATGAGCATGACTCAAAAAATAGAGGTACGAGTATATACAGCAGTTACTGCGATAGGCTGATGATGAGCTGACAAGGTCGGCAGGTAAACTAGTACTATTATATACAACCCAGAGACCATATTCAGCAGAAAGGATAAACGCACCATCACCACGCTTGTTCCCGGCCTTCGGTTCGCGGATGTGAGCGTAGGAACTGGGGGGCTAAGTGATAGTGTTTCCATTATCACACGGCAAAAGTCTCGAATTAATGCCGTTCGTATTTTTTTGATGCGTGAAAAGAACATCCTTCAATTACATTAAGAATTGACTAGCTCGATGGCTCATTTGGTAGTGACCGCCTTTTGCGCCAAAAGTCGTGGGTTCGACTCCCGCACGTTACAAACATTTGTGTTCATGAACATGTCCGTTTGTATTGGTCTGGGTGTTTACTATGTATAATATGTATTTATTCCAAAAACAAGTATCTAAGTAAGTTTATCAGTTGTCTAGTATCCATAGTACAAGCTTCGGCTTAGTTTGGGGCTAGACGGCGCTGTGTGGCCCAGCGTGGTATGTCTTGGGTTATTTATTTTATTTTACAATGCAACATGTAAGGAAGCGTCCTATCATCTTCGCTCCAAGTCACCCCCACCTGCCCGTGGTGCATTATATCATAATAACAAACAAGGCTCTAGCAACCGACTGGAGGCGGTGTAACCATAATGATTGAAGATATAGTTATACACCATAGGCTGATGACGGGCAGCAGCAAACAACTGGTTATATTTGTACTGTGCGGGAATCAAACCCACGACCCTTGGCTCAGAAGGCAGAGCTCACTACCAAATGACCCATCGAGCGAGCCCTGATGATGTGTATTCTTTTCCGTCACCGCCTGGACGAATCTCGTCGTTCATTGCGCACGCGCACACCAACAGATGACTAAATCAGGTTCAATGATCGTGCAGTTTTTGCGTGTTTTGGTCTGAGGCGTTGTGATTTATTCGCGACTCAGTTTGTCGCTTGCACAAAAAGAGGCTTTGAAGCATAGGTTCCCAATGTGGGCGGTACTGCCCCCTAGCGGGAGGTAATAATAGCCTTCCGCTCTGTTGCAGACCGGTGATGATGACAAGGCCGTCTTGGCTACCATCGTAGTCATTTATGAAAAAAAAAATGCCCCCTAGTGGGCGAAGTTATTCGTGGGGTCAGTAGCGTTCAAAGGCCAGTGGGACAAGTGTTACCAGGGCATCGCGTAGCTACCTAGTTTAAGTTTAAACGAGCCGGTTTCTGCAACCAGGCGCCTGAGCGCCCATCTTGCGTGTGGTAGGCGTAGCCTAACCTAACCTAACTTACTAAGAATGTTTTGTAAGAAAACAAATAAATATCAAATAATCCTACTAATATTGTAAATTTCAAAGTTTGTTTGGATGGATGGATGGATAGATTGATGGACGTTTGTAACTCTTTCACGCAAAACCATTCGGATTTGAATAAAACTTTAGTTAGTGTAGATAGCACACCCACCCACACACACACACACACACACACACACACTCACACACACACGCACGAATCAGATTAACACTTTGAAGATTTAGGCAGGTTAAGGCTTTGATTTATTAGGATAACTTCACATTTTCATACATACATTTTTATTTGAAGGGGGCAGACAGTCAAAAAGTTTGGGAACCAATGTTATAACGGCATGCCTATTGAAAATTAACTTGTAATTTGGCTGTTTATTTTATTCTTGGAATAATCTATTGTAGTCCATCTTGTACAGTCAGCGTCGAATATATCGGTGGGCAGTAGTTTCCTGTAGCGAACAAGTTAGTCGCCAAGAGTAAGAAAGTCGTCTCTGATTGTACGGTCACATAAAGCGTAGGTCGTCAGACTAAGTAAGAAATTGATAGCCTCGACTTCACTGTACATACATAGATAGATATTCTTTATTGCACAAAACACAGACAGACACACTTTCCCATTTATAATACTAGCTTTTGCCCGCGGCGTCGCTCGCGTTAAATACGGAGTAAAATATGCTCCATACAAACTGGGCAAAAAGTAGCCTATGTTACTCTCCATTCCTTCAACTCCACTTAAAAAATCACGTCAATTCCTCGCTCCGTTTTGCCGTGAAAGAAAGACAAATATACAGACAGACACACTTTCCCATTTATAATATTAGTATGGATAATGTTTGTTTTGTGTTGGGATCGGAACCGCGACCACTATATCAGAGCGTTCGCTACAACTGAACCAAACTCTAGTTAAATATTTTACTTGCTACAACATCTGATGGCGACTGTACTTACAGTACAGTAAAGAGCTTCTTATTAATGCAGTCGCTATATTAGAAGGACTATCGTTCTTAAGTCATATAGCATAAAGATTGACTTTGCATAACATCTCAGTGGTGCTGATTGTACTTTCTACGAATGCCAAGCTTATAAAAACGAAAATTAAATTAAATTCGAAGACGAAATTTATTGGATGGTAAATGCATCCGTAGAATAGTATTGTAGGTTACTATCTAGATGACGATATTGTCCATTAGTAAATGATAGTTAAAAAAAATCCAAGACATGCCACGCTGGGCCACACATCGCCATCTAGCCCCAAACTAAGCCGAAGCTTGTGCTATGGATAATAGATAACTGTATGATAAATAACAATAATGATAAGAGAGGTAGGGCATAGCGAATCTTCGCTCAAATTGAGCCGCCCTTCCGAGGAAGGACCTCCACCCTATAGAATACCGCAGCCAAATGACCTCCGGTCGTGTTTCTGTCGGTGAGTAGGGTTTCCGGAGCTCGTAGGGGGTTAGGGTTGGGCCGACATGGCGGTGGCAACTGACAGGTAACTGACCAGTTACTTGCCCGTTGTCACAGCGACTTGGGCTTCACTTTCGCTTTTCATCAGGCGTAGGGAAGCAATTATGTCAAGCTACGATAAAAAAATAAAAGAGAACAATGGGTTTTCTTCTTTACATTTTAGTACGGAACCCTAAAAACAGTAGAAGCCGCGTGTACCAGCTAGTATGTCAGGTATAGGACATAAAAGCGATTGTTATTCCACTCACAATCGGCTACGGCCAGTGAATGTGACCATTTATTTACCTTGGTGCCCGCCACCAATGAATTTGATGTACAGCCAGATATATGTATAGATAGATAGATATTCTTTATTGCGCACCGTACAATTGACTTTAAACTAAGGATAACATACACTTGTAGCAGGGAACCAAAGTTACCGACATAGCTCACCGGATCAGTAAGCTGAAGTGGCAGTGGGCTGGCCTCATCAGCCGCAGAACCGACAACCGTTGGGGTAAACGAGTTCTGGAGTGGAGACCGCGTCTCGGCAAACGTAGTGTAGGACGCCCTCAGGCCAGGTGGAGTGACGATTTGCGCAGGACGGCTGGCAAGAGCTGGATGCGAGAGGCCCGGGATCGATCGAAGTGGCGAGTATTGGGAGAGGCCTATGTCCAGCAGTGGACTGATGTGGGCTGATGATGATGATGACACTTGTAGCACAATTTAGGCGGCCTTACCGCTATAAGCGATCTCTTCCAGACAACCTTAGGGCTTTGCGGTTTACAGAATACATCTACGTACTAAATTTCAATAATGTAGCTCTTACAGTTTCGGAATAAATTGGCTGTGACATACGGACAGACAGAAGGACATGACGAATCTATAAGGGTCCCGTTTTTGCCATTTTGGCTACGGAACCCTAAAAAGTGACGCGAAGATGCCATTTTTAGACACATGGAGCGGCTCTATCATGTAAACATAGACAAGGAACAAAGGTCCGAGAGCCTCGCTCATTACAGACCTTCCTCCATCATTATCCGCCTCGGAAACTTCCGATTCCTTTGACTTTGACAGCTGGCGTGACACTTCGCGCTGTCAATTAGTTTTGACATGTCATGCGTAGGTGCTGTTTGTTAGGGGCAGTTTTATGTGTGATTCATGTGTCAATTTGATGTGTTGCTGAAGTGGCGATTCGGTATTTGTTTGTTATGTGTTTTAGTGATTGTATTGTTTTTTGTGTTTATTGCTAGCTTTTCCCGCGGCTACAGAGATCCTTAAGCGCTAACGTTAGTCGATATTTTAAAAATACTAAAGTAAATTACTTCTAGAAGAAGACCGGTTCACTGGTAGAAAATGCCTATGTAGCAATAAGTCCGCCTTTTGCTACTGCTTCATCATCATCATCAGCCTATTGCAGTCCACTGCTGGACATAGGACTCTCCAGTTGTCCGCCACTTAGGGCAAACATCTGGAGGATATACCCATAATCGGCACGGCAGGCGGGTTGGCGATCGCAGGGCGTAGCTTCTTGCTCCGGTCACGCTGCTGCCCGTCATCGGTCTGTGGTATTTAGCTACGCCTTCAGCTGTCATGTTTATACCGCTACCAGTCGGTTGCCAGAGCCTCGTTTGCTATTCGGCAGGATGCACCACGGGCAGGTGAGGTTGGCTTGCTACAACATATCATCATCATCCCCTCCTGCAAACGTCTGCGCTGCTGCCCGTTTCCTGATATTTCTATGGTCGTCTTCTACGAGACCTATTACAAATCCGGAACACGGACAGTATTTTTTTGTGTGGCCAAACTCAAAGAGTCTTATACCGCGTTTTATTCGAAATTTGAAAATTTTGCTCGTCCAAAATAATAAATGAAACAGATTCCAAAAAGTATACAATGTAAGTAGTAATTAAATTTATTAAACCTTTTTTCATTCCAAGTGTAAATACGTACAGGATTCAGGATGTAATAAGTAAAACGTAATGAAATATTAATTGTCATTATACCGTTTGGCTATTTAAGTTTTATTAGGTAATGAATTGGTAATCTAAACTAATCTAGTGCATAGGTTAACCTTAGCATGAGAAACTAGATACCAGCACTTAAAAAGTGACTTATTGTCTTTGAAAATAAAGGATCCCAGTTCTTTTCTTTGGTGGGATATAAGGGAGCGACTTATCATATTTTCGCTCCAAGCCAGCCTCACCTACCCATGGCATCCTGCCGAATAACAAACTAGGCTCTGGCAACCGACTGGTGGCGGTATAACTATTACGATTGAAGGCGTAACTAAATACCACGGACAGCAGCATCACCAGAGCGAGAAGTTACGCCCTGCGATCACCAATCCGCCTACCCAGTGTGGCGATTATGGGTAAAGCCTCCAGATGTTTGACCAAAGTGACGAACGACTGGAGAGGCCTACGTCCAGCAGTGGACTGCGATAGGCTGATGATGATAATTGATACATTCAACTTTTATTAATGTTTTCTTATATGTTTCAAGAGAGGAAGGGCACAGCAAACCTTCGCTTAAATTGAGGAAGGACCTCCTCCACTAGGGTAAAACCCTATAGGTTTATAGAATACCGCAGTCAAACGACCTCTGGGTCGTGTTTCTGCCGGTGAGTAAGTAGGGTTTCCGGAGCTCGTGGGAGGTTAGGGTTGGGCCAGCATGGCGGTGGCAACTGACAGGTAACTGACCAGTTACTTGCTTGTTGTCACAGCGACTTGGGCTTCCCTTTCGCTTTCCATCAGGCGTAGGGAAGCCATTATGTCGAGCTACTATAAAAAAATATATGTTTTGGTAAGTTTGTTCGGAAGCAGTGTCCTATTTTACGAGCTTACAGGGCCGTGTAAGGAACGCAAATTACTCTTTTAATTAGGCTAGAGCGAGTCGCATTAACTAATTAGCACGTTAACGTGCTCTTAAAGTGATTTACTGAGCCCGCTCTGTCGCCTGAAGCTGTGAAAATGCTATATAAAGGCACTTCTTTAATTTTCTTTTTATGCTTAGTATAAAGTCAGTGAGGTTTTTTTTATTAAATATATTACCAAGACATAACCAACCAGCTAATGTGTTTCCTTCCTCTTACAATCCTGGGTTCTTTAGGCGGGGCGTGAAACGGCAATCTCAGTGGGCCTATCAGGGTGAGGGGCGACAGGCGCAATGGGTATGTTCTATTTTGCCTGTCGACCTAAACTTTTGGACCTCACGACCGCACCATCAGGTGGAGTGAGGTCATCCTGTAAGCTCTTCTTATAAAAAAAAAACGTGCCACGCTGGGTCATACATCGCATCTAGCCCCAAACTACGAATAAATTAAACTCCAAAATTACTGAGCTGATTTTAAAAAATCTTTCACCATCAGAAAGCTACATCACCTTGAGTATTAGGTATAATACCTATATTTATGCTGAAAAAAAATAGGGATCTTCCGAAAAACGCTAATAAAATACCCCAATAATATGTTTATCTAATATAATAGGCAAACGTAGCGTAGCACGCCCCGCAACCCGCGGCGGATGACCTTAGAAGAACTGCTGGCAGTTGCTGATGGGGGAAGCCCGGGATAGAGAAATGTGGCGTGAATTAAAGGAAGCCTACGTTCAGCAGTGGACGGACCAAGGCTGATGATTGATTGATTGATTGATGTTTATCTGATATCATCATCATCATCATCATCAGCCTATTACAGTCCCACTGCTGGACATAGGCCTCTCCAGTTGTTCGCCACCTAAGGGCAAACTTCTGGAGGATATAACCCATAATCGCCACGCTGGGCAGGCGGGTTGGCGATCGCAGGGCGTAGCTTCTTGCTCCGGTGACGCTGCTGCCCGTCACCGGTCTTTAGTATTTATGAGGGGATGTAAGGGAGCGGCCTATCATCGTTTCGCTCCAAGCCAACCTCACCTGCCCGTGGTGCATCCTGCCGAATAACAAACGAGGCGCTGGCAACCGATTGTTGGCGGTATAACCATCACATTTGAAGGCGTAGCTAAATACTATCTGATATACCCGAAGCGAATTTGGGTCGCTAGTGTATTGATAAAACCAAAATCCTGTTAGAAAATTCGCCTTCAATGTTAAAATCAGACAAATGTGCCGATGTTTCGTCAGATCGAAGACTAACGACCGGGATTTCGCGAGACGCAGCTCAAATCCGTGCCTACATATCTGCCTTAGTTTCTCGGGTACTGTTAGGGTTCAGTATGTGAAGGGAAAAACGGGACGGTGAGGCTAGGGAGAGAGAGCGTTGAATGTCCTTATGTATCTGTGACCGTAAAACTGTAAATACCGTTAGATTACAAACTATCTGGGATGTAAGGGAGCGACCTGTCACCTTTTCGCTCCAAGCCATCCTCACCTGCCCGTGGTACATCCTGCTGAACAACGAACGAGGCGCTAGCAACCGACTGTATAACCATCACAATTGAAGGCGTAGCTAAATACCACAGACCGATGACGGGCAGCAGCGTCACCGGAGCGAGAAGCTACGCCCTGCGATCGCCAACCCGCCTGCCCAGCGTGGCGATTATGGGTATATCCTCCAGATGTTGGCCCTAAGTAAGGCCCAGCGAACAACTGGAGAGGCCTATGTCCAGCAGTGGACTGCAATAGGCTGATTGAATGAGATGACAATCTATCTCGCGAGATGGTAAACTGTCGACCGATTGTGAACTGAAAACATAATGCTTATAGCCTATAGTTTAACTATTATTTTTCGGTAGATTGTGATCGATGTAAATGGAACTGTTGCTAATATAACGCGCGACAGATTTGTACTAAGCAATTTACTTCAACCAGTTCAAATCTACCGACAAAATAATAGTTAACTGTAAGCATTTTTGATACAGTTCATCTGTCGACCAGCTTTAAATCTTACGAGAGAGATTATAATCTAACAGTTTTTACAGTTTTACGATGACATAGGTATCTAAAGCCTTGACAGAAAGACAGCAATAAAATAATAGACTTAAGAGAGGTAGGGCATAGCGAATCTTCGCTCGAAGTGAGCAGCCCGTCCGGGGAAGGACCTCAACAAAATGACCTCCGGGTCGTGTTTCTGTCAGTGTGTAGGGTTCCGGAGCTCGTGGGGGGTAAGGGTTGGGGGCCCATGGCGGTGGCAACTGACAGGTAACTGACCAGTTACTTGTCAGCTGTCACAGCGACTTGGGCTTCTCTTTCGCTTTCCATCAGGTGTACGGAAGCCACTATGTCGAGCTACTATAAAAAAAGACTAATAATATAGAATAAATTTTATTTATTTATCTTCTAACCCAAATATTCTGGAAGAGATCGCTTCACGCGATAAGATAAGGCATCTTTTTTATTGTAAATTGTACTTGGATTATACGGAACCTCAGTACGCTGAATTGCGGGTCGTTTCTTGGGATTAAGGACTACTCTATATTCCTTAGGGACGGCCATTATTGAAATAAAAACTTTCTTTTTCAGGTAGGAAAGTAGGAAGATTTTGAGAAAAACATATTTGATACCTATCTCTACAAGATTTATTGTTCGTTTAGATTTCAGTAAGTTCTGGGAACAACCGAAATCTTTAGTTACAGATTATCTTCAGCCTAACGCAGTCCACTGCTGGACATAGGTCTCTCTAGTTGTCCGCCACTTTGTCTAAGCGTCTGAAGGCTCTACCCAAAACCACCACACTGGGCAGGCGAGTTGGCGATCGCAGGGCGTACCTCCTCGCTCCGGTGACGCTGCTGCCCGTCATCAGCCTGTGGGATTTAGCTACGCCTTCAATCGTGATGGTTATAACGCCGCCAGTCAGTTGCCAGAGCCTCGTCTGTTATTCAGTAGGATGTACCACTGGCAGGTGAGGATGCTTGGAGCGAAAAGGTGACAGGTTGCTCGCTTACATCCCCAATACTTGTACCTACTGTGTTAAACAGTAAATACAGAATACTTTTACTGGCTCGGTGGCTCAATTGGTAGTGACCCCTGCTTTCTGAAGCAAGGTTCGTGGGTTCGATTCCCACCCGGGACAAACATTCGTGTGATGAACACTTGTGTTTGTTCTTGTGTTGTGTTCACTTGTATTTGTGGTACCTTCGTTGTTCTGATACCCACAACACAAGTGCTTAAGCTACTTACTTTGGGATCGGAGCAATGTATGTGATGTTTTTGTCTGTTGTCTGACTTTCAGTTAACTAACCATCCCTTTTCCAATCAATTAGTGCAACCAACAAAAACAATCGAACTGAAAATAGGTGGGACCGATACGGCCGCGAACTAACGATATAATGAACCGCACAAAGCAATCCATTAGCGACGTTGTATGCAGGCCGCACCTCGCTGCGTCTCTGGGCGTAGTCTTTAGGCGACGGGGTATGCGATAAGCGGAAGCGTGAGCGATAAAGCGATATTACACATGTACTGGAAAAGCAAACTAATACGACTCCACCCACCCTGACGGTTTTCACCAATGTATTGCTAGAAGTCTAACTTAAAGCTTAGGGCATTAGGTATAGATAGGGTATTATATGGAAGTCTGTTATTTTGAAACCCGATATCCACGCGTGCGAGGTGTACAATCAAAATCCGGGAGATGTATGACAATACTTGTGAAAAAATCGGGAGATGTTCTTTTTGCCTAAGAATGATGATTACTAACTAAAATGTTTTCTATTCAGTTGCTTGGAGAGCAAAAAAAAAGGTCATTCGTCTAAAGAAAATCGTTAAATCATTGAGGATTTTGCTCCATTTTGGCCAAATTTATACAATACGGGAGGTAAAAAAATGGGGAGCTTTGGACGGAATCAGGACATCGGAGATATTGACCAAAATCGAGAGAACTCCCCGGGAAATCGGGAGATCTGGCAACTCTATAACATTTAAAGGCGTAGTTAAATACCACAGCCCGATGACTGCCAACAGCGTCACCGGAGCAAGGAACTACGCCTGCGATCGGCAGCCCACCTGTCCAGGGTGGCGATTTTGTGAACCCATGGAGCATGTAGGAAGTAAGTATGTCCCCCTTTCATGGGAAAATGAATGACACTGTAATATTGTCAAGCGGTGTCTTGAAAGAATTTCCGTGTCCAATAAAACGCGTACAACATGTTTGTAGCCTATTTCCCTGTACTCATCGTGTTCGGAAAATAGTAACATTGTGTGCAGGACGCACCTACTGCGTCGCTACTGGGCGTAGTCTTGTCCGGTGGCGCAAGGCTTGAGCAGGAGCGGGAGTAAAAATACTGAAAAAAAAAAACTTTTTGTATGTGACATTTTTTTTTATGAAGTACGACTAGCTCGACATAGTGGCTTTCCTACGCCTAATGAAAAGCGAAAAAGAAACCCAAGCCGCTGTGACTGATAAAGTCAATAACTGATCAGTTACCTGTCATTTGCCACCGTAATGCCGGCACTCCCACGAGCTCCGGAAACCCTACTCATCGGCAGAAACAGGACCCGGAGGTCATTTGGCTGCGGTTTTCTATTGGTTGGTGGTACAACATAGACGCTGTAAGGGTATAGCAATATTTATGATGTTGGAACATTTACACTGTTCAATGTAAATGTTTGAACATCATAATCTGTAAATTTTTACTTATTTGGTAGTGACCTCTGCCTAGTGCCCTCTGAGCAAAGGGTCGTGGGTTCCATTCCCGCACAGTACAAACATTTGTATTCATGAACATGTCTGTTTGTATTGGTCTGGGTGTTTTCTATGTCATACGTATTTATTTACAAAAAAAAATGTAGGTATCTAAGTAAGTTTATCAATTGTCTAGTACCCGTAGTACAAGCTTCGGCTTAGTTTGGGGCTAGATGGCGCTGTATGGCCCAGCGTGGCATGCCATGGGTTATTTAAAAAAAATAGCGGAGAACATAAGAGAAAAAAATAAGGCGTAATGAATAAGTAAATGAAAGACGCTTATGTCCAGCTGTGGACTCCAAGAAGCTTTGATGATATGTGTACGTAATATGATGTTTTCCTACGCCGGTAAAACGTAAGAATATACTGAGCGGTATACAAGGACTTAATAACTTGTGAAATTGTTCCAAGACCATAGTGAAAACTTAGTCACTTAAAGGCTACATCAGCGTTAGTGCTATGTTTATTGTCTCCAGTCGATGGGACGGCTCGGTCAATACATTAGTGACACTGTATGCAGGCCGCACCTAGCCGTCAGTCTACAGGGCGCAGTTTTTCGTGCGGTGGTCCAAGTTACGAGATTAGGCTGTCTTAATAAAACTATTTAAGAGAGGTAGGGCATAGTTGTAAGGGATGTAAGGGAGCGACCCATCATCTTTTCGCTCCAAGCCAACCTCACCTGCGCGTGGTGCGTCCTGCCGAATAACAAACGAGGCGCTGGCAACCGACTGGTGGCGGTATAACCATCACAATTGAAGGCGTAACAAATACAATAGTATTTATGGTGATATCGACATGTTTCATGTAGGAATGGCTCGTTTTCGTTGCCTATTGAAGGCACAAACATGTAAACCTACGTGATTTAGTTTATTTGACTTCTTCTTCATTTCTTTGCTTACTTTTTTTTCATTGTTAGAGCGTCTCTTATTCAACTGATGTGTACTACTAGAATTTGTAGAAACTAATTAGGCTAATGTGTCAATCAAATTATTATTAAGTGTGTTGCAGACAGAACGACCTTTTTATATATGTATCAAAGTGCATAATGTATGCATGCTGTATGTTTCTCTAATAAAGAAAATAAAATAAATAGCAAAAGCAGTAAACACCCAGACCAATACAAACAGACACTGCTGGACATAGGCCTCTCCAGTTGTTCGCCACCTAGGACAAACTTTTGTAGGATATACCCATAATCGCCACGCTGGGCAAGGCGTCCCCTACGTAGCTTCGAACGCCGTTGTTGCGAAGTTCATTGTTTCGAATTTTTTTCGACTGCCTCGTTTTATTTATTTTTTATTTATTTAATCTTTATTGCACAATATAAAAAATAAAGTACAAAAGGCGAACTTAATGCCGCGTAGACATTCTCTACCAGTCAATCTTTAGGCAAAACAGAAACAATTAAGTGGGTAGTGTGCTGCTAAATTTATGTGGAAACATTTGATAAGATATATTAATATTAACATGCCCTTAAATAAAAAAAAAATTGGCTCATTGGTTCGAAAGCTTATGGACTTGAATGATGTAGTAGCGAAAGACGCTGATTCGAAAAACATCCTCAGTCGATAAAAATTCGATTCGTTCGAAGCTACGTAGGGAACCCCTGGGCAAGCGGGTTGGCGATCGCAGGGCGTAGCTTTTTGCTCCGGTGACGCTCCTGCCCGTCATCGGCCTGTGGTATTCGGCTACGGCTTCTATCGTGATGGTTTTACCGCCACCAGTCGGTTCGCCAAAGCCTCATTTGTTGTTCGGCAGAATGCACCACGGGCAGGTGAGGATGGCTTGGAGCGAAAAAGTGATAGGACGCTCCCTTACATCCCACAAGCGTTATAGTAGTCTTTTCCAGGCTAAAATCGCTTGTGGCTTGCGCCCGCGCAGCGCCGGAAGCGCGTCTATTTCAGCGGCGGTGCTTGCAGCGCGCGCCGCCTTAGGGCTTCTTCGTAGTAACGCTTTTTTGGTGAGCTTTAAGCTTACTGAGTGCAAACTTAACTAGTAATAAACACAAGCTTGCTCGAAACGTGGAACTCACGCCTAAAACAAGGGGAGATCGAATAAATACAAGTGAATAGCGTAGAAAAACAAATGACGATCGAGGAAAATATGGAAATCCCGAAAACAAATTAATAGATACATATATGATTTGTTTTTTGGACCATGATTAACTCTAGACCACTGACATGTCATTTGGTTGCACGACTACTGAACATGACGAACGTATGGTACTGTATCTATACTGTCCGTATACTGTATGTAACTATGTTATAATAAAAAATAAAATAGTTTATTTCTGCAAATAGATTCACAAGTAATACTTTTGCACGTCAAACTTTTTTCCTACTAGTTACGGTACATAATTATATCCCTAAGGATATAACTATATTACGGCTTTATCTAACTTACTGCGACATGTATACTGGGTAATACGCACGCTAAGTACTTTTTAAACCTCCTAATGCACTAGCTAAGTGTAATTTTGATTAGAATTCATTATTAGTATTTTTGCTTCTTATCTTTTTTACGATCTTCTTTCCCAATATTTATTAATTTTTATGTTATTATTTACTTACTATCAGTAGGGAAGCGTAGTACATACTCGTAGGGAAGAACGCCAACCACGGGGCAATTCTATTCAGGTTAGGCCGTAATTTAATAAAACAAGTTAGATTTCTAGTATTATGGATATGAACAAATTTATTTTCGTAGCACTTTGACATTGGTATACAGGCAAAAGACAACAGCAGCGCCGCCACACGGCAAACGAAGAAATTAGTTTACGAAGATACTTAATAGATAACATTCAGAATGTGTTTACAAAGACACCTATAAATTTATTACTTATTCAATACTCCCACTTAAATTTATAAGGTACAATTCCCTTATCTACCTTTGCAACAAATTCTGAATTAACTTTTCAGTCTTACTATTTATATAAGTACATATATTATGTAATTTATGTAATCTAACTTAATTAAGTATTGTGTATTTGTAATATAAACCTTTTTACTATTAACTCACTTCAAACCTTTTACATTACATTATACAAAATCTTATTTCTAATATTATTGAATTTACTCACTGGTAAAGCTTTAGTTAGAATATCTGCCAATTGACATGAAGTTTCCACATATTCAACAATTAAAGTTTTCTTTGCTACATTCTCTCGTATGAAATTATATCTAATATCTATATGTTTAGTTCTCTTGTGGAAAACAGGGTTATTTATTAGTTTTATAGCACTCTGGTTATCTACATATAACTTAACATCATTTTGTTTTTCTCCAATGTCTATTAAAAGTTGTTTGAGCCATAAAATTTCCTTGGTGGCATCGCTAGCTGCCATGTATTCCGATTCTGTTGTGGACAGCGCCACAGTATTTTGTTTCCTACTAGACCATGTGATAGGACCCCCATTCATTAAAAATATATACCCCGTGTTAGATTTCCTAGTATCTAAGTCACCTGCAAAGTCTGCATCAGAGTATCCAACCAGTCCTACATTGCCTTTATAAACAATTGACATTTCTTTAGTATTGATCAAATAACGCAAGATTCTTTTCACCGCAGTTACATGTATAGGACCGGGGTCATTAATATATCTACTTACAACATTCACAGCGTATGCTATATCAGGTCTAGACACAGATGTTAAAAATAACAATGCTCCCACTGCCTCACGATAAGGAAATTCAACCGATACACTGTTAGCATTCTTAGATAAATGTACATTTATATCAGCAGGAGTACTGCTACCCCTAGCATCTGACAAGTTAAACTTATCCAAAATTGTCTCAATATAATGTTTTTGACTTATTCTTATATATCCTTCTGTTGCACATATTTCCATGCCAATAAATGAATGAAGCTCTAAAATCTTTATATCAAACTTTTGTTTAAGATCATTCAATATTGTGGACAATACACTGTTACTTTTACATAACAATAACCCATCGTCAACATAAAGAATTAAGATTACTTTTGTATCATTAAAATATCCAATGAAAACACAATTATCAGATGGGCATGGATTGAAACCATAAGTAGTTAAAAATGAACTAAACTTCTCATTCCAACATCTCGAAGATTGTTTAAGTCCATAAAGAGATTTGATTAACTTACATACTTTAGAAGGCTGGGCGTCCACTCCTTCTGGCACGTCCATATATATTTCCTCAGATAACTCTCCATACAGGAACGCAGTTTTCACATCAAACTGCTTTATCTGAAGACCATCTCTCGCAGCAATGCTAAGAACCAATCTGACGGAGTCGTACCTGCTAGTGGGGGAAAAAGTTTCATTATAGTCCAAACCTTTCACTTGGGTGAAACCTCGTGCACACAATCTTGCCTTATATCTTTCCATTTTTCCATCTGAGTTTTTCTTTATATTGAAAACCCATTTACAACTAATAGGCTTCTCTTCAGTTCTTTCAGTAATAATCCATGTTTTATTTTCTTCATGTGACTGAAGCTCTTCAGCTATAGCCTTCTTCCATTGTTGACGATCTATACTGTTTATAGCCTCTTCATAGGTATTAGGTATTATTATTTCTGTCAAGTTTGCTTCCATTCTATTATTTCGTCGAGGACGCAATGTAATGTTTCTTTGTTCTTCTGTATTAATACCTCTGGGGGGGTGATAGGTCTCATCTAGGTCTTCAACACTCTTCATACTATCTTCATCGGAAGAGACTTCTTGAGTTGTATCAGACTGATCTTGAACTTCACTCTGCGGCAATACTAATCTTTGTTCTTCATTTTCTCCTTGATTTATTGTTATTTCTGTTAAACCTTGTTTCAATTCTGACATATTATATTCTTCAAATTTGACATCTCGTGACACTGTTATTTTTCTACTTGTTGGATCATACATCCTGTAGTTTTCATAGTCATATCCAACTAACATCATTTTCTTACTTTTCTTGTCTAACTTCTTTCTTTTTTCTTTTGGTACATGAACATAGCCAATAGAGCCAAATATTTGTATATGCTGTAGATTAGGCTTTACTCCATGCCAGAGTTCAAATGGTGACATATTTCCTGTCTGACTTGATGTTTTTCTGTTTGACAAGTATACTGCACAGTTGACAGCCTCTGCCCACAAGCTTAAGGGCAAATCCTTTGCATATAACATACTTCTTGCACTTTCCATTATAGAACGCAATTCTCTCTCTGCTCTCCCATTCTGTTGTGGGGTGTATGGGGCAGTGCGTTCATGTGTCATCCCATTATTCTTAATAAATAACTTAAATTCTTGATTCACATATTCACAGCCATTATCTGTATGTAGAATGTGCACATCACGTTGAAATGTGTTCTTCACTATCGCATTATATTTCTTAAAATAATCAAGTACTTCACTTTTATGTTTCATGAAATAAACATGACAAAAACTCGTTGCTCCATCTTTAAATAAAACAAAATATTTCATACCCGATATAGAAGGTTCTTCAATGGGGCCACATACATCACTGTATACAATCTCGCCTGGCCGAGATGGGTTTCTATCGGATTTCATGAAGGGACGTCTAGCATGCTTCCCATATTGGCACGCTTCACACACAAAGTGCTCATCACCACTTAGTGTCACTGGAATAGCTCCACTTTTGCTCATACTTTTGAGTTCCTTAATATTCATATGCCCCATGCGCTCATGCCATACTCTTATATTCGTTTGTACCAAGTTACAACTTTCCTGCTTAATTGTTTTGATATCCAGTTCATATAAATTATTTTCTGTTAATTGTGCACACATAACAACAGTGTTGTTTTTATTTATCATTGCTTTTTCATTATTTTTCAAAATGGCATAGCCTTTTCTTGTGACAGCTCCTTCGGAAAAAAGGTTTCTTCGTAGGTCAGGTAAAAGGACATTTTCAAGCTTACATTTTTCCCACTTTCCTTCAACTTTCTTATTTATTAAAATGGTACCTTCACCACAGACACGGATGCTTTGTTTATTTCCCAGTTTAACTGCTTTGTTTATGTCATTGTTTTGATTCTCATTAAATTTCCAAAAATAATCACGCCGGTATGTCATGTGCATTGACGCTCCACTGTCTAGTATCCAAGCATCTTCAGTATCTTCCCAGGAAGAACATCCTTCTGCACTAAAAGCTAACATATTGTGCGGCTTCTGAGTTTTCTGCATTTTTGGTTTGGGAAGTCTGCAATCCCTCGCAAAATGCCCTCTTTTATTGCAGTTATAACATATAAACCTGTGACTTGATTGCGGCCGGCTATTTTGATTTTCTTTAGTCTTTGTTTTGAAATTTCCTTTTGATGTTAATAATGCACTTTCGTTGTATATTTTGTCGTTGGCAAGGCTAGCTTCTTCATCTATCAATCGGGATGTTAGATTCTGTATGGTTTGGTGTTTCTCGTCGAGTGATAGCCATGCTTGTCTAAGCGAATGGTAGGTTGGAGGCAGTGTGCTCAAAATTTTAGTTAAAATTGCTGTATCGCTGATCTTTTCTCCTGTCTCCCTCAGTTCCTTTGCTAAACACTCCACTTTGGAGACATGTTGTGCCATACTATTGCCGGGACAGTAAGAATATTGGTAAAATTTCTCATGAATTATCATCTTGTTATATTCCGATTTCAGTTCATAAATAGCTTCCAATTTATTCATGATTTCTTTTGCAGTCTCGCAGTTTTCTATAAGAGATATCTGGTTCAGATCCATCGAGGACGTTAAGATGAACATGGCCATGCCATCATCTTTATCCCACTGCACTTGCGAGCTGGTTTCCACTGGTCTTGCTTTTTCTATGTTCAATCCTTTCGCTCGTAACGCGCACCTCATTTGAAATTTCCATTGTTTGAAATTTTTCCCATCGAATTTCTCAATTCTCATTGCGTTCGTAATCTCCATTTTAGGTTAATTTTATATCGATTGTAATCTTGCTCTTAACTTGACGATTTTTATAAAATATATTATTAATCACGTCCTGGGCCCATAACCTATTCAGGTTAGGCCGTAATTTAATAAAACAAGTTAGATTTCTAGTATTATGGATATGAACAAATTTATTTTCGTAGCACTTTGACATTGGTATACAGGCAAAAGACAACAGCAGCGCCGCCACACGGCAAACGAAGAAATTAGTTTACGAAGATACTTAATAGATAACATTCAGAATGTGTTTACAAAGACACCTATAAATTTATTACTTATTCAATAAATTCAATAAGCGGATAGTAGTAGTAAATGTATCAGTCAGTAGCATATCTGTACATGCCCTTAGCCCGTAAACCGGGTTCCGGTCCCCGCCTTAATGTACTTCAGTTACGCGGGAGCGGGCACGGCGCTACTTCTAGGAACTGTTTGAAACAGAAAAACGATTTGAAAGGAGCTTTCTAGGGTACATTCTTATTAAGAAAATGGTTAACTTGTACACTCTATGGTGATAAAACATCATCATCGTCAGCCCGTAGTAGTCCACAGCTGGACATAGGGGGATGTAAGGAAGCTACCTATCACCTTTTCACTCCAAGCCATCCTCACCTGCCCGTGGTGCATCCGGCCGAACAACAAACGATATTAGATTAAGTATAAGTATAGTATAAGTATAGTAAATAGCTATTATGTTTATGTAATTATGTACCTATGCTATGAATCGACATTTAAAACATTTTTTTTTTTTATTCTTTATTAGTCCTTTTTTGTTTTGGGTCTTCCTAAAAGTCTCATATTTACTTATTTGTTTGTAGCACACTACCTTCTTACTGTTTCTGCTTAGCCCAATGGTTGACTGGTAGAGAATGCCTACGCGGCATTAAGTCCGCCTTTTGTACAAATTTTATGTGTAATAAAGATTAAATAAATAAAATAAAAACGAGGCTCTGGCAAACCGACTGGTGGCGGTAAAACCATCACGATAGAAGGCATAGCTAAATACCACAGGCCGATGATGGACAGCAGCGTCACCGGAGCAAGAATCTACGCCCTGCGATCGCCAACCCGCCTGCACAGAGTGGCGATTATGGGTATCCTTCAGAAGTTTGCCCTAGGTGGCGAACTACTGGAGAGGCCTATGTAAATAAATAAATAACCCAAGAACATGCCACGCTGGGCCACACAGCGCCATCATCATCATCATCATCAGCCTATCGCAGTCCACTGCTGGACATAGGCCTCTTCAGTTGTTCGTCACTTAGGGCAAACACCTGGAGGATATACCCATAATCGCCACGCTGGGCAGGCGGGTTGGCAGGCCGTAGCTTCTCGCTTCGGTGACAGCGCACAGCGCCACCTAGCCCCAAACTAAGCTGAAGCTTGTACCTACTATGGATACTAGACAACTGATAAACTTACTTAGATACTTTTTTTTTGTAAATAAATACATATTATACATAGAATACACCCAGACTAATAATACAAACAGACATGTTCATGAACACAAATGTTTGTACTGTGCGGGAATCGAATCCACGACCCTTGGCTCAGAGGGCAGAGGTCACAACCAAATGAGTTTTATTGTACATACTTTTCTACTCTTCACTTGGTTCCTTCCCTTATATAAACCAACAGGTCGACACGCCCGGAAAGAGAGTCGCATTTACACATTACTTACTTATAATAAAAAATTATAATCGTTATTATGTACACACTTAACGATTTATATCGTTAAGTTATCCAATAAGCTAAGTACGGCGTGAATGGGTCTCGGAGCGCATTTTATGGTCTAGCCAAGCAATAAATACTATTGTTCTAATATAATGTATGAAGCTTAATGCTTCTATTGGCCTCTGATTTTATAGAGCGGCAAATTGAATTTGAATATTGATTACTGTGACTTTAGCAGACTCTATTCCCGTTGGTTTCCGCATTTAGAATAGGGTCACCCCATCTCTTGGAAGAATGTGTCGTGGAAGACGAAAAAATGCAGCAGCGTTTCATCATCATCATCAGCCCACATCAGTCCACTACTGGACATAGGGTTATACTGCCACCATTCGGGTGACAGAGCCTCGTTTGTGAGTCGGTAGGTAGTATTACGAGCAGGTGAGGATGGCTTGGAGCGAAAAGATGATAGGTTCGCTCCCTTACATCCCAAAACAAAGTAGGTGTAATGTATGTACCTACCAGCAATGTAAGAACATTTTAAAGGCTGTTATGTCTCCATTTTTCATAAGATCGCGTGACTGTCACCATTTGTAAGTACTTGCACGGCCGAAGACGCCTCCCCGTCAACCATCCAGCGCTAAATTAAAAACAATATTTCGTCAAATCCTCGTTGCTAGGCGACCGAATAACAAGATTTCCACTCTCCCCCATTTTCCGGCATATCTTCAGTACCAAACGTGCATTCTCGAACGTCACTCGTTCGAATTTCAAATTCGAAATACGACCACGAACGGGAAAAAAAACAAAAAACGCTCGCGGTTCTTGCGTCGATTTCTTTTTAAATTGTCACTTAACTTTTTAAACGGCGTTTCGGATGTGAGAATCGTATCGTTAACTCGATGGAAAGTGAAAAATAATCGATATTGGCCCCGACCTTAACATTAGAATATGGTGCAATGGTATTGATTAGACGGAACTAGGGCGTCTTTTGTCTATTTCTAGCTATGGATGCCTCCTTGGCTATTTGCATGTAAATATCCATAGCGCTTTCCATTCCTGTGTTATTGTGTTTCGAAGTATTTGTCGAACAGGTAAGACTTTGAGTTAAAATGACAGTTTTACTAAGCACGCTTCACGTGTGAACTGAATATTTATTTTAGAATATTACTTAACGCTTGAAGAGAGCCGACACGAATAGTTGTCTCTTGTTCTGAGTTTAGTTTCTCTATACGAAGACATAGCAACGAGTTCGATATTCCATAAAATTCTATAGTGAGTAGGTATATAACATGTCTAGAATAAATTAATCCATTTCTTAGTTAATTTTGAAATTATTTATTTACATACTTTGGGATCGGAGCTATGTACATATGTATGATGTTGTTTAATATTTAGGTATACTACAATTTTGCTACATATAAAAATGCTAATAAGCAAAACCTTTGTAAGTAATAAGCTAGACGACTTTTTGATCTTATTTGATGACTGCCAGAAAGAACCATTAAAATCGCATTTTTTTATAGTAGCTCGTGTTAGCAACTATAATTCTATTAAGTATTAAAAGTTGATCATTTGACTATTTACTTAATATGGTAACAAATTTGTGTTCCGGAAATGCATCCATCTTTAAAATGTCTACTGTAATATTCTATTAAATTATTATTTATTAAGAAAAATAATGTACAAAAATATAGAATAATTATGAGAAGTGTAATTAGTATATTTAAAATAATAAGAGTTTAATAATTGATCATTTCACTTTATTCCACCGGAAACACGTTGTTCTTAAGCAACGTACACTGTTATAATATTTCATTAAATTGTTATTAATATTGAAAAGGCTCTATATAAAAAAAAAGTACAATAAATTTTAGACGTGTATAAAATAATTTAAGATTTATAGTGACAAAATTAGAATTTATTTAAAAATATAAATTAAACCGGAAATGGATACCCCACTTTCCGCACTAGCTAGTTTGTGACTATAAAAGAGGGCGCTCGAGCAAAGATGGGCATTCTCTTGCCAACTATCGTTGAGTAAGGGTCCGTTCTTGAGTCTCCTCTGCGTTAATGTAAGTAGAACGTATGTTTGTCTTATTGTATACCAATTATTATGTATCTCGTGCCTTATGCATATATCTTGACCTGTAGGTGGCTTATTATGGGTAATTAACTATTAACTATCCATGGCAATAATAAAATAGTTTATTGTCATCACAAATAAAATATAAATATAAGTAAATAAGTAAAAATAAATATAAATATAATAATAATTACAGTTGAATGTATAATAGATTAATATAATATTTAATATAGATTAATAAATTAATAAATTCATTAGTAGAAATGATATAAGCAGTATTAAATTATCATTATATATATCTCTTGAGTATACTTGTTGTTTGATTTGCCATCCCGTTTAGTACCATTAGACTATAATTCACAGTTTTCAGAAGTGGGATAAGTAACCCGGTCTATGTAAAAGATCCAATTGTGTTCGTTTTTTTTTTTTATCTCGACAGATATAACATGGACAACGAGAACGTGCCACGGGCGCCTTCTCCATTGCTGCAAGTGACGCAAAGTCTCAGATGCAGTGCAGCCCCTGACGACGCCCTGCGATGCGGTACAAGATCACCGCGCCGTTCGTCTGGCCGACTACTAGCGTCGCGCCGGGCGCGCCCATCTCCGCCGCGAGTGGTGCAAACGCCAAGGCATCGCTCACGCAGCCGGTTAGCACGTAGCCGGTCCCATAGCCTCGACGATGGCTACAAAACACGGCATCGTTCCCGAAGTCCGTCGCGTCGAAGGCGGCAGAATCGCCGACCACGCAGCCGATCGCGTCGCTCCGAGTCGGCTGACCGTGATCGTAGTGATCATTCGGCCAACCATCCGTGTGACTGCGTGCGTCCGTCGAGCAACCATCACAAGCGAAGCCGCAGCCGCCTGCCAGCTACCCTGCGGGACGGCGACTGCACTTCACGCGGTTCCCATCGTGACTACAGGCAGCGGACGTCTACCCGGCCCCGGGATGAGGCGTTACACTGCGAAGATGGTGCCTACGAGCGGTCAAGGTGCAGCGTTCGTGACTGCCAATCGCCAGAGTCCCGTTTGGAGAAGCGGCAGCCGGCACAGCAAGTCACCGGTGAGAACCCTGGTCCTAGTTGCTCAGATTCGAATAGTTCCCTATCTTTACTACTCAATGCACTAAAGAATATTGCTCCCGACACTGATAAAATTTCGTCCTTTAATAATACAATTCCTGAGTTTGATCCTACCAGAAAAGAGCAGACGATGAGAATGTGGCTTCATAAAGTCAATGAATGCGCTACTATTTATGGGTGGTCTGAACGTCAGATTATACATTTTGCTATGCCAAAGTTGCAAGGGGTTGCTAAAAGATGGTATGAAGGCCTGCCATCGGTGCTCTTTTCTTGGTCAGAGTGGCAAACAAAATTATTAGCCGCTTTTCCTTCAACCGAAAATTATGGTCAAATGTTAAGTGACATGCTAGCTAAACGTGCTCGTTTCGGAGACTCATTGGAAGATTACTACTATGAAAAAATCTCTCTCATTAATAGGTGTGGTATATCCGGACGTAGGGCCGTAGAATGTGTGTTGCATGGTATCGACGACAGAGCTGTTCGGTTAAGTGCTGAAGCGGGTCAGTTTGAAGACCTTGATAAACTACTTACGTATTTGAAAAATTCCAAAAGTATTAAAACTCTAACTTTAGACAGAAAAAGTACAAGGTTCCATCCATTTAAATCTAGTAATTTAGAATCCGTTCCAAGGGGACCACCGGCTAAAAATCGTGGTCCACGCTGTATCAATTGTAAATCCGAAGGCCATTATGCTAGTCAATGTCCTCAGCCTATAAAAAAGTGTGCCAAATGTCTGAGGTTAGGTCACGAAACCGCAGATTGTTATAGCTCCACCTCTATAACCGAGAAGACGGTAAACCGGGTCATTGATCACAACCAGGTTGGTCAAAAATATCACAAGATTGCCTCGATTAACAATATTACCATTGAATCGTTTATAGACCTGGGTAGTGAGTGTTGCATGCTTAAGGTATCTGAACTTCCTAAATTAGGGGTCACTTGCTTAGACACCAAAAATTTGCCAATTTTAAAGGGTTTTGGCAACTCTGTTGTAGGTACCGTAGGTAGGATATGTGCCAACATAACGGTGGACAATGTTTCAGCTGAAACTGAAATATTGATAGTCGAAGATGACGTTATGCCGGTCCCCCTTATGATAGGTCAAACGTTCACAGAACAACCTCATGTAATAATTTATAAGAGTAGGGATAAGTTAGAAATCCTTCAGATTAGTAGTGATGCAATAACTATGTCAAAAATTAAACTTTTCTGCCGGGAAGACACGATCATAACTGGCACCACAGTAGTAGAGACATATACAAGTCCCATATTTCACGGCGACTTTCATATTGAAAGTAGTTTGCGCCATAAAATAGGCTCGGGACATCTTGTTTTACCAGGGCTGTATCATTCTGATAGAAACGGTATTTGCAAAGTCGTAATTAACGGGTTTAATGCTGAGCCCTTTACAATTAGTAAGGACTCGTGTGTGGCACGCGGTAGGGTTGCAAACGAGGAAAAATATGAAGGTCAAATAATGCAGGTTTTAAGAGTCTCTCACCAAAGTCAGGATAGTCTGATTCAGCTTTCAGATTTAAATTGCCCGGATAGTAAAATTTCTCAACCTCTTTTGCAATTAGTTAACAAATATAGAAAATGTTTTGCACTATCCATGACTGAGTTAGGTAAATGTAATGTTGCTGAAATGTCTATTAACCTGAATAGTGATGAACCTGTGGTATATAGACCTTACCGCTTAGCAATAAAAGAAAGGGAGGTAGTAAGAAATTTAGTAGAAGAACTGCTGGACAATGAAATAGTAAGACCATCTACTTCTTCATATGCCAGTCCTGTGGTGTTGGTGAAAAAGCGTACCGATGATTATAGGCTTTGCATTGACTATAGGGCATTAAATAAAAATACTATTAGGGAAAACTATCCAATGCCATTAATTGACGATCAACTGGACAAGCTCAGTGGAAGCAACTACTTCACAACGTTAGATTTATCATCAGGATATTATCAGATACCGATCAAGGAAGTAGATTGTCATAAAACTGCATTTGTGACTCCTGATGGCCATTTTGAGTTTACCAGAATGCCATTTGGACTAGCTAATGCACCAGCTATTTTCCAAAGGATGATGCACTTAGTTTTAGGTAACCTACGCCATCAGGAAGCTTTAGTATATCTTGACGATATAATTATTCCATCTATTAATGTAGATCAGGGCATGGAAAATCTAGAGCTTGTGTTAAAACGATTATTAGATACTGGTCTTACACTCAATTTAAGTAAATGTAATTTTTTTGGTAGTACAGTACACTATTTAGGGTTTGAAGTGTCAGGAAATGGCATAAGACCTGGTGCAAATAAATTGGAAGCAGTTGAAAAATTTCCGGTTCCCATAAACCAGCATACTGTTCGTCAATTTCTTGGGTTGGCAAGTTTTTTTCGTAGATTTGTCCAAAATTTTTCCATAATTGCAAAACCACTAACTCAATTGCTAAAGAAGGATGCTGCATGGGTGTGGGGTCCAGATCAGCAAACTGCTTTTGACAAACTCAAGGCAAGCCTAATGCAAAAGCCTATATTGGCACTTTATAATCCTAAGGCTGATACTGAACTTCACACAGATGCATGCAAAATAGGAGTTGCGGGAATACTTCTCCAACGGGATAATCAAGGTCTGTTGAAACCGGTAGCTTATTTTAGCAGACAAACGACTCCAGAAGAGCAAAATTACACTTCGTATGATTTAGAGACATTAGCTGTAGTGGCATCACTTCATAAATTCAGGCCCTATTTAATTGGATTGAACTTTAAAGTAGTAACTGATTGTAATTCCCTACGAGCCACATTTCTTAAACGTGATGTATTAACACGCGTAGCAAGATGGTGGTCTCAGATGCAAGAGTTCGACTTTATCATAGAATATCGTCCAGGAACAACCATGGGTCATGTTGATGCTTTAAGCCGCAACCCCACAAATACGGATGCTTCTCAAATTTGTAGTATCCATACTGTCATTGAGTCCGATTGGATAACGACAGTACAGAACTCTGATACTGAGATACAACGTATTGTAGGAATTTTAAATGATTGTAATTTGAATGATGTTTCTGATATTAAAACTAATTTTAAAATTAAAAACGGTAAATTATTTAGGATAACGTCTGATGGAGATAAATGGGTTGTACCCAAAGGAGTTAGATGGCAAATAGTTAAACAAAACCATGACGATATTGGCCACTTTTCATTAGATAAAACCCTTGAAAAAATTAAGTCCAAATTTTGGTTTCCTAAAATGCGTAAATTTATCAAGAAATACGTTTCCTCTTGCTTAGAATGTGCTTATTCCAAAGCTTCGGCTGGGAAAAAGCCAGGTTTTTTAAATCCCATAGAAAAACTTTGCATACCTTTTGATACCCTGCATATTGACCATGTAGGCCCTTTTGTTCGTAGTAGCAAATGCAACACACATATTCTTGTCATTATAGACGCTTTTACTCGTTTTATATTTATAAAGCCCGTTAGAAACACTAAAACTATTACTACTATTAAAGTTTTGCGAGAGTATTTTGGGATATTTGGAGTCCCACGTCGATTAATATCTGATAGGGGGTCTTTCACTAGCGATCAATTCCAAAAATTTGTTACTGAGAAAGGCATCAAACATATATTAAATGCAGTAGCCACGCCTAGAGCAAATGGTCAAGTGGAAAGGTACAACAAAACTATATTAGATTCTTTAACAACTCGATGCATTGGCACGTCTGACAATAAATGGGACGATTTGTTGCATGAGGTTCAGTGGGGTATAAATAACACATTTAATAAAGGAATAAACTGTTCACCAGCTGAGGCACTGTTTGGGGTTAGGCCTAAAGGTATTAGCGATAACAAAGTACTATCCGCTATTGAAGAAGGTTCCGGTTCCGTGGTACGAAATCTGGACTCTATTAGGAGGGAAATCGATTCTCATGTTAAACAGTCTCAAGAAAAACAAAAAAAATATTTTGATCAAAAACGTTGCAAACCTGTACAGTTTAATGTAGGGGATCTAGTTAGGGTAGAAAGACATGTCCCAGCAACAGGTAATAGTAAAAAATTAATACCAAAATTCCAAGGCCCATATAAAATCGTTAAAGTGTATGAGCATGACAGATATCAAATAGAGGATACACCTCTAACTCGTAAGAATGGGAAACCATATTCTTCGGTTGTAGCTGTAGACAAAATAAAACCTTGGCTTAATTTCAACCGGCCCCACGACGAGCTATTCAGTGATGGATCTGAGTCTGAGCTAAACTAGGTCAGGGTCCACAAGCGTATTTAGACCGACAGGGTCCTTATCATGCATGAGACTGACAGAGTCGTTTAATGATTTTGGTATAACCGTCAGGGTTCATGCCTATTTTGTTTTATCTATATACATGACCGACAGGGTCCTGTAGCCTTAATGTCAAAATTCAATTCTATTCAAAACCATTTAGCCTAATATCACTGCTGAAAGGGTAGTGTAAATATAAATGGTTATTACACAGCTTTAATAATGTAAAAGTGCGAGGTCGCACTGAATATTCGGATGGCCGAATCTGTTAGCAACTATAATTCTATTAAGTATTAAAAGTTGATCATTTGACTATTTTCTTAATATGGTAACAAATTTGTGTTCCGGAAATGCATCCATCTTTAAAATGTCTACTGTAATATTCTATTAAATTATTATTTATTAAGAAAAATAATGTACAAAAATATAGAATAATTATGAGAAGTGTAATTAGTATATTTAAAATAATAAGAGTTTAATAATTGATCATTTCACTTTATTCCACCGGAAACACGTTGTTCTTAAGCAACGTACACTGTTATAATATTTCATTAAATTGTTATTAATATTGAAAAGGCTCTATATAAAAAAAAGTACAATAAATTTTAGACGTGTATAAAATAATTTAAGATTTATAGTGACAAAATTAGAATTTATTTAAAAATATAAATTAAACCGGAAATGGATACCCCACTTTCCGCACTAGCTAGTTTGTGACTATAAAAGAGGGCGCTCGAGCAAAGATGGGCATTCTCTTGCCAACTATCGTTGAGTAAGGGTCCGTTCTTGAGTCTCCTCTGCGTTAATGTAAGTAGAACGTATGTTTGTCTTATTGTATACCAATTATTATGTATCTCGTGCCTTATGCATATATCTTGACCTGTAGGTGGCTTATTATGGGTAATTAACTATTAACTATCCATGGCAATAATAAAATAGTTTATTGTCATCACAAATAAAATATAAATATAAGTAAATAAGTAAAAATAAATATAAATATAATAATAATTACAGTTGAATGTATAATAGATTAATATAATATTTAATATAGATTAATAAATTAATAAATTCATTAGTAGAAATGATATAAGCAGTATTAAATTATCATTATATATATCTCTTGAGTATACTTGTTGTTTGATTTGCCATCCCGTTTAGTACCATTAGACTATAATTCACACTCGACATGATGGCTTCTCTACGCCTGATGGAAAGCGAAAGAGAATACCAAGTCTCTGTGACAACGGTCAAGTAACTGGGCTGTTACCTGTCAGTGGCCACTGCCATGCCGGCCCAACCCTTATCCTCCTCGAGTTCCAGAAACACGACCCGGAGGTCATTTGACTGGCTTGTTGGCTCAATTGGTAGTGACCCCTGCCTTCTGAGCCAAGGGTCGTGGGTTCGATTCCCACCCGGGACATACATTCGTGTGATGAATACAAGTATTCATCGCACGAATGTTTGTTCCGTGTCTGGGTTTATAAATTGTATTTAAGTATTTTTTTGTGGTACCTTCGTTGTTCTGATACCCATAACACAAGTGCTTAAGCTACTTACTTTGGGATTAGAGCAATGTATGTGATGTTGTCTGATATTTATTTATTTATTTATAAAATTTGGCTGCGGTATTCTATAGGGTGAAGGTAGAAGATTCGCTATGCCCTACCTCTCTTACTATGCTCTACTTCTCTTGTATGACTTACTTTTATTTATTTACTAGCTGCTGCCTGCGGCTCTGCCCGCGTGAATATCCGTATCAAACATAGCCTATGTGTTAATCCAATGTATAAGCTATATTACTGTGAAGTTTCATTAAAATCCCTTCAGTATTTTTTGCGTGAAAGAGCAACAAACATCCATCCATCTATCCATCCAAACAAACTTTCGCATTTATAATATTAGTAGGATTTATTAGAAAACCAACAGCGATTATAATGCAGACTGACTCTACTTACCTATCCTATTAGGTACAGGTTTCTTGCATCTTCAAATTTTGTATTAATAAAAGTCAAATTCTTCCAATTTCATAGAAAAGCGGCTGAACACATATTAAAAGTGTGCACTTTAGGGGGATTAACTAGAACCTTTTTCGCTTATCACCAGAGATTGCATTGTGTCGTGATATCATTCCCTTCCGCCGCACCGTCAGATAACGGCCCTTTTAGCTAAATTGCAAGGCTGATAAGCAATCTGGATCCATAGATTACAATAAAGATGGACGATTTTTTCAAAAATAATCGATCTGTAGTAGGATCAGCTCATGTGTTTCCTTTCTCTTAAAATCAGGGGTTCTTTGGGCGGGGCGTGAAACGGCATCTCAGTGGGCCTTCAAGGTGAGGGTGACAGGCGTAGTAGGTTTGTCCTATTATGCCTGTCGACCTAACTTTTGGACCTCACGACTGATTACCTTCAGGTGGAGTGAGGTCATCCTGAAAGCTCTTCTTACGAAAAAAAAAAGGGATCGAACCGTCTTGGTTTATTTTTGCCTGACTGCGGCGGAAGGAGGGATATTATGGCTTTCATGAATCTGTCTAGTTCTAGAAGAAGTTGAAAATTGTACCTATGGTACAATTTTCGGCTTAGTTTGCGACTAAATGGCGCTGTATGGCCCCACGTGGCATGTTTTGGTATATGATATTTGTAGGTACTTATCTTTGAAGACCTAATGCGATCTTATTTTGGTAATGGTTCTTTCTACCATGAAATAATATGTAAAATCAATCTTACATTGATTGCAAATATTTCCACATGGCAGAAACAGACTGAACAGAAAAAAAAGAGTTCATACTCAAACCTCGTCGCTAATTTATGAGCCGTGACCAACAGAGGGCGCTCTACCTTTAACATGTGCTAGTTTACGAGTTTCAAATTATCCGTAGACGTTTCCTGCGGCACTTTTAACGGTCAAAATTATATATTTTGTGTGATTTCTGCTTGTAAACGTTACGTCTGAGGGCGTTAAATGTTTTATTGCCATTTTAAATGATGTTATGGCTTGTTATGATATAGATAGATACTTTATATTGCATACCATATAACATACATTGACATAGAACTAAGCATGGTATTTGTAGGAGAATTTAGAGGAGTGCATCGTAAAAGTAACACTTTTGGTTAGAGGAAATCCAGATAGAGAGGGTGAGGTGATGTAGTTCTTTCGATTAAGGAGCTATGTATTAAATAAATCTTTATAGTACAAACTAACTGTGCTCGCGACTTCGTCCGCGTGGAGTAGTTATTTTTCCCCGTTTTTTTTACATTTTCTATTATTTCTTCGCTCCTAATAGTTGCAGCGTGATGTTATATGCCTAAAGCCTTCCTCGATAAATGGTCTATTCAACACAAGAATTTTTCAATTCGTACCAGTAGTTCCTGATATTAGCGCGTTCAAACAAACAAACTCTTCAGCTTTATAATATTAGTATAGATTAGTATAGATATATGTATGGGATGTAAGAGACCTACCATCTTTTTGCTCCAAGCCACCCTCGCCTGCCCGTGGTTCATCCTGCCGAATAACAAACGAGGCTCTGGCACCCTACTGGTGGTAGCATAACCATCATGATTCTTCAATCATACACCTACTACACAGCTACACCTTCAAGCTACACCTTCGTGTAGCTTGGTGACGGGCAGCAGCGTCACCGGAGCGAGAAGATACGCCCTGCAATCGCCAACCCGTCTTTCAGGCGTGGGTATTACGAGCAAAGCCTTCAGATGTTTGCCCAAAGTGGCGAACAACTAGAGGCCTATGTCCAGCAGTGGACCGTGATAGGCTGATGATGATGGGATAAGATGAACAGATTCTATTCTAAATGCGGAACCATACGAACTTATTACGGGTTAATTTCAAAGTTAGGGCATAGTGACTCTGCTCGAATTGAGCCGCCCGTCCGGGGAAGGGCCTCCGCCCTATAGAATACCGCAGTCAAATGACCTCTGAGTTGTGTTTCTACCGGTGAGTAGGGTTTCCGGAGCTCGTGGGGGGTTAGGGTTGGGCCGGCATGGCCGTGACAACTGACCGGTAACTGACCAGTTACTTGCCAGTTGTCACAGCGACTTGGGCTTCTCTTTCGCTTTCCATCAGGCGTAGGGAAGCCATTATGTCGAGTCACTAAAAAAAAAAAAATTCACTGATTTTTTTTGATTACAGCAGCCGTGAACACCTAAACCATGGATGAGAAAACAGTAGATCTGATCTTCGGAGGCTCGCTCAAGTCTCTGCCACCGGTCAGCTCCAAGATCGTGAGGATCTTCACCAGTTCCACATTTACTGGTAAGTTGAAATCAGTGTGCCTAGCACAAACATTTTCGAAAAAGTATGCGTAACGTTTCCGTAAACATTTGTATGAAACTTGGTACAGCGCCCCTATCGTGCGTAAGAGGTACTACGTTTACGTAGTGAAAATTATCGCCCGTTTACGGTTACGTTACGCATACTTTTTCGAAAGTGTTCGTGCTAGGCACACAGAAGTATAGACTTTTTGTCTGGATACAAGTGCCGTGATCCTTTTCCAGAAGGAGAAGGTTACCTAGCACCCTTTACTATAGAAGTCTAATGACCTGGTGCCTATGTCCAGCAGTGGACGTGCTAATTATGATAATGGTGAAGTAAGAAAGAGATTTTTGACTTTTTTTATTTTATTAATTGGTAGTTAAGGAAATGGTGAAAATAAAACAGTTATTTATTTTGACATATTTTAAAATGAACTACCTATGTAGTTAAGGCAGCTTTGAAGGTCTATTATATTTAGATTCTAATCGTGATTCATCAATTATTTGAGGAATCACGATTAGAATTCCATCTTATGATGGAATTTTCCTTATTCTGTCTGTTGATCATAAAATTAAATACATAATCAAACACAGTCAAACCAATAGGCAGACAGCAGTCGCCTACTTCTTACCCTACCTGTTAGTATTTTTTAAACTTTTAACATTCATCTCGACGTTGTCAAAGTTTAGCCAACAATTTATTCTCCAAAACACATATTTTGAGCAACAAAATTCCGAATAAATACGGTTCTACTCTCGACGCATAAAACTCCTTCGTTTTACGATCCAAACTATTGCTTATTACAAACATTGCTTGACTTAAAACCGACCCTGTAGCTTGAAAATTAAGGTTAAAATTCAAGCTCGTGTTGTAGTTTCAAAAGACAGGTGTAACTAATTCTGCCAAGAAGTTATTAAATGTGTTCCAAACAGTTTTAGCACCAAACTGGACGGTTTTAGTGCGACAAAATGGTTCCTAAACTGTCGCCTGTTTCAATGTGCTCGTGTTGCAAAATTATTGCGTTAAACATGAAAATGTAAGGGATGTAAGGGCCTATCATATTTTCGCTCCAAGCCAACCTCACCTGCCCGTGGTGCATCCTGCCGAATAGCAAACGAGGCGCTGGCAACCGACTGGTGGCGGTATAACCATCACAATTAATTAAAGGCTTAGCTAAATACCACAGACCGATGACGGGCAGCAGCGTCACCGGAGCGAGAAGCTACGCCCTGCGATCGCCAACCCGCCTGCCCAGCGTGGCGATTATGGGTATATCCTCCAGATGTTTGCCCTAAGTGGCGAACAACTGGATAGGCCTATGTCCAGCAGTGGACTGCAATAGGCTGATGATGATGATGAAACATGAAAATATTTATCCTATACATAGATAATAGATATGTAATATATTTTTATAGGATTATGCCTTAAGTATTTTTGACCAACTTGTTTCCTTGCGAGCGAGACGCAAGGAAACAACAGTTACTAGTTCTATAAATCACATCATAACCTTAATGCTGCAGCCAGGACTTGTCTATATCTATACTTATAATAAATCTGTAGAGAGGTCAATTCTGTACATGAAATATATTTTCAAAATAACTATCAGGGGGTGATTAGTGATCGATACTGATGCCAAAAATGCAATCAGTAAAATTTTTGTCTGTCTGTCTGTCTGTCTGTCTGTCTGTCTGTCTGTCTGTCTGTCTGTATGTTCCTTATAGAAACAAAAACTACTCGACGGATTTTAACGAAACTTGGTACAATTATTCTTCATACTTCTGGGCAGGTTATAGTATACTTTTCATTACTCTACGATCAATAGGAGCAGAGTAGTGAAGGGAAATGTTGGGAAAACGGGAGAAGTTACTCCATTTTTTAAGCTTCCGTCGCGTGTGCAGCCTTAATGGTTAAAGTTACATAGAAATTATGTATGACAGAAATATTTTACATAAAATTGACTAAAAAATATCCCGCAACAGCATATGTCTATCTTTTATGGTTGACTCACAATAACACGTGTAACTCCTGATAGCTTAGCAGTTCGGAGCATTTTGATTATATTTGTTTACTCTTACGTTTATAATACTCTCATTCATCCCTAATTTAAAAAAGTTATCATTATTACCTATTCAATAAAAAAAGAATCATAGAAATCGGTATAGAAACACCAAACTTATACATGAAATAAGCCATCGCGCCGTCGCACGTGAATACTGAATCATGCTATAAGGATTATTTTTGTGTAACGGTTGCTGAAGGTACCTATCCACTGCTACACCAAGGAAAACTTATTCTGACGCCTGAGTTATGTTGTATAGTGCAATCCCAACAACATCTTATATCGTCAGTTTACGGTGACGTAACAAATATATTAAATAAGGACAATTCTTGGCTATGCGAAAGGTCCATTTTAACTCCTCGCAATGACCAGGCATCTGAGATTAATAATAAAATACTGTCGAATATCCAGGGGGAAAGCAAAGTTTATAGTTCAATAAATAGAATGGTCGATGAACAAGAAGCCACTAATTACCCGACATAATTTTTAAATTCTTTAAATATACCCGGACTTCCTTCTCATGAAATTTGTTTAAAAATTGGCATTCCGATTATTCTGCTCCGAAATTTAAGACCACCACAACTTTGCAATGGAACTCGGCTTAAAGTAACCCAGTTGCAACAAAATGTAATCGAGGCTCAAATTTTAACAGGTTGCGGTGCAGGAGAAACCATCTTTATTCCCAGAATTCCCATAATACCAAATAATTTTCCATTCCAATTTAAAAAAGCAATTCCCAGTATCGGTGTGTTATGCAATGACAATAAATAAGGCTCAAGGGCAGACTTTTCGTGTTGCTGGAGTAGATCTCGGTGTCAGTTGTTTTTCACATGGTCAGTTATATGTCGCTCTTTCCCGGGTTAGCAGTTCTAGAAATCTTTATGTTCACGTGCCGGACGGGTCAACTTTCAACGTAGTTTACCCGGAAGCTTTGCGCTGAAGTATTTTCATTCTATATGTACTTAAGCCTCATGTGAAAGTGATCTAAACAATATTACCAATACATTAACATAATAACATACAAGGAGTTACACGCTGATGGTCTCGGGGCACAGCTATTAATAATAATATTCTGCGGTTCCTTATTGCGATATTTTTTAACAGGATTGACATATTATATTTCCCTACTAAAATACGAAAGTTAATCTGTCTGTCACATCAAAACCACTGAACCCTGAGGAAGGACATATACTACTTTTTTATGAAAAACGACGAAAACGCGGACGAAGTCGCGGGCAAAAGCTATACTTATAATAAATCTGTAGAGAGGCCAATTCTGTACATGAAATATTTTTTCAAAATAAATATCAGGGGGTGATTAGTGATCGATACTGATGCCAAAAATGCAATCAGTAAAATATTTGTCTGTCTGTCTGTATGTTCGTTATAGAAATAAAAACTACTCGACGGAATTTAACGAAACTTGGTACAATTAATCTTCATACTCCTGGGCAGGTTATAGTATACTTTTTATCACGCTATAATCAATAGGAGCAGAGCAGTGACGGGAAGTGTTGGGAAAACGGGAGAATTTTTTACCTGTACCTATGTTTGAACGCGCATTCATACTCCTGGGCAGGTTATAGTATACTTTTTATCACGCTATAATCAATAGGAGCAGAGCAGTGACGGGAAGTGTTGGGAAAACGGGAGAATTTTTTACCTGTACCTATGTTTGAACGCGCATTCATACTCCTGGGCAGGTTATAGTATACTTTTTATCACGCTATAATCAATAGGAGCAGAGCAGTGACGGGAAGTGTTGGGAAAACGGGAGAATTTTTTACCTGTACCTATGTTTGAACGCGCATTCATACTCCTGGGCAGGTTATAGTATACTTTTTATCACGCTATAATCAATAGGAGCTGAGCAGTGACGGGAAGTGTTGGGAAAACGGGAGAATTTTTTACCTATACCTATGTTTGAACGCGCATCACGCGAAAACTACTTAAAGAAGAAAGAAAGAAAGAAAAATGTTTTATTGGCAACACAAGACACAAGTAATACATGATATAAATACACAATAACATATGAGCAGAGAACATAAAAAGTACAGAAACTTAATGGAATTGAATGCGGTTTTCACCAATGTATTGCTAGAGGTCTAACTTAAACTTAGGCATTAGGTATTTCATAAAATACCTAACTAAGGTATTTTATGGAAGTCAGTTATTTTTGAAACCCGATATCCACGCGTGCGACGCCGCTGGCACAGCTAGTTATAGATAAAAAGATAACATTTTCATTCCCCGAAAATGTAGCGTAAATCATTTTTTTCCTATCTGTGCACATTCACGCCGTATTAAGAAGCTCTCCATCAAAATTTCAGCATCGAAAATTTAATTTCGCGACGCGATCGCTTCCACTATCTGATAATGGGGTGTTAATTAAAAGTTGTTCATTTCCCCCTCCTCCCCCCTCTCACCTCGAAAGCTATTGTGCTTCGGGGTTTTATTTTCGGCCTAAAAGTGGGTTGGAATGAAGTGGTGGTTAAGTTGGAACGCCTTGAACTTTGGAAACTCTTCATTTGAACTTACTTATACTTGTTTTGTAGAATTAGAAGTTTTGTAAACAAAGATGCAGTGCAGTGATAAGTCAACTTGTTTTACAGACGTGTTCAACCAGAGACCACGTATTTTTTTTATGTGTAGTAGCTCGACATAATGGCTTCCCAACGCCTGATGGAAAGCGAAGGAGAAGCCCAAGTCGCTGTGACAAGGGTCAAGTCAGTTACATGTCAGTTATCACTGGCCCAACGATACTGTCATTTATTTATATAACCACTAAAACAATATACTTTATAGGCTGGCTCGGTGGCTATTGGAAGTGACCCCTGCCTTCTGAGCCAAGGGTCGTGGGTTCGATTCCCACCCGGGACAAACATTCGTGTGATGAACACTTGTGTTTGTTCCGAGTCTGGGTGTTTATATTTGTATGTAAGTATTTATTTGTGTTACCTTCGTTGTTCTGATACCCATAACACAAGTGCTTAAGCTACTTACTTTGGGATGTGAGCAATGTATGTGATGTTGTCTGATATTTATTAATATTTATTTATATTAGTACCTATACTTATCTTTAATTTTCATAGACAACCATTTACTAAGTAGTCGATAGATACCACTTAAAAACTAGTCGATACCACTTAGGGGTGAGTAATCCAGCACGGATGAGCCACGGCCGCTGGTCACGCAACCAACATGGCCGCTATCTGTCCGGTATCAGATGACGCGATAACTTGAAAAATTCACTGTGTTAAGTTTTGTGGATGCCAGGTAAATTAAAAAAAGATAGTATCTTTTTTTAAGTCATTATGTAACGGGACGAACTAGACCACATCTGATTGTAAACGCTAAGTTAAAATAAATTAGTTGCCATTTTATTATTCTCCTGCTTTTATTCAACCGACTGGTATAACCATCACGATTAAAGGTGTAGCTAAGTACCACTGGCCGATGACGGGCAGCAGCGTCACCGGAGCGAAATGCGATACCTAACCCGCCTTTTTTTGTGTTACCGGGGAAAATGCATTTAGGCATTCCCGCTGCTTGGGGGAGCAGCGGGGTATGTGGGACTCGCCCCGCCTCGAAGATGGAAGTGAGGCAGGAAATACCCACTAAAAACCCCGGCCCCTTCGTCATGCGCCTTAAAGGTGGTGTCGAGGGTCCTATGTATTATGTCCACCAAGACATCACCGACGCGGCCTGGTCAGGACAGGCCCCAAGAGGCTCCCCCTTTAGGGGGGAGTCATGGGAGTGGTCCGAAGGGTGAGCCCACTCCCATCCGACGAAGACGGGGGTCCGTGCAATGCAGGCGGCGGTGCCCCCGCATCAACATACCCAACCCGCCAGCCCAGCGTGGCGATTATGGGTAAAGCCTCCAGATGTTTAACCAAAGTAATGAGAATCACTGGATAGGCCTTTCCAAGACTAGGTCCAGCAGTGGACTGCGATAGGCTGATGATGATGAATATTTCTTAACAAGCTCGCTCCGCTTCAATTAAGCAGTCTTAAACGGTGCACATCCCAATCTTTGCGTAGTTCAAGAAATCAATTTCAATTTCCTCACCTATTGTTCTGTAATCCTATACCCTATTGCCTCGCCTAAAACAATGGCGGTTCGCGTGAGTACTGGCCCAGTGGGCTCTCCTAGGCGTGGCTGTGAACTACTTTTAGCTTAGAAGCATTTTCCACTAGTCATAGTCGCTGTTAGAGAAAACAGGGTTAGCGATTGCAGGGCGCAGCTCTTCGCTCCGGTGACGCTGCTGCGCTTCATCGGCCTGTGGTATTATACGCTTTTAATCATTTTTTTTTATAGTGGCTCGACATAATGGCTTCCCTACGCCTGATGGAAAGCGAAAGAGAAGTCCAAGTCTCTGCCTTCTTCTTTTCGAGTATCGACTCGAAAAGAAGAAGAAGGCAGCGACTACAGTACCATCGGTCACTCTGTCTCAAATAGAACCAGCCCAAAACCTCGCAACCCGTATACCGCTGTCGGTTCCCCTGCAAAGGTCTCCCACCGAGCAGTTAGTGGAGCACAGCTGGCAAGTTAGCGGATGTGCCAGTTTAAGTAACTGGTCAGTTACCTGTCAGTTGCCACCGCCATGCCGGCCCAACCCTAACCCCCCACGAGCTCCGGAAACCCTACTCACCGGCAGAAACACGACCCAGAGGTCATTTGACTGCGGTATTCTATAGGGTGGAGGTCCTTCCCCGGACGGGCGGCTCAATTCGAGCGAAGATTCGCTATGCCCTACCTCTCTCATGATGGTTATTACCCCAGTCGGTTGCCAGAGCCGCATCTGTTATTCAGCAGGATGCACCACGGGCAGGTGAGGGTGGCTTGGAGCGAAAAGATGATAGGTGGCTCTCTCACATTCCATTAATATTAACCAACAAGAGTTACCCGTTCAGAGTTATTATGCAAGCATTTCACCTTTGTGCTATAAGAAAAACATAATTATATAAATCTTTGAACTTTTTATGAACCGTACGAAAATAGAAAGGTCGAAGAGTTTGGTAACGAAATCGTTAATAAAGAATGCTTACGCTAAAATTGTTGCACAAATCTAAAATTAGAGGTCCTTGAGGCTTGTAGCTTTTACCTTGTGTTGTTAGAATTGACGTCAATTTCATTGGCCTTTTAATTTAATATAAAAATAACAAAAAGATACTGAGACTTGGTATTTTTATTGTAAAAACATATTACGCTTTTCCAATCAGTTTATAATTTAGTTAAAATGTATCATTCAAACCAAAGTTATGAGGGTTCAAAAAATCGGCGAAACCTTTCGAGAAAAGATAGGTAGTGCCCTTGCGCTTCGCTTGGCTCGTCTTGGCTTTAGTTAAAATGTATTAAAATCAAATACTGGCATGAACAGGCATTTTCGGACAACAGTCGCATTAAATTCGGATATAGGTATTTCTAGTCAAACACCTATAGGTAATATCGGTACACCTTGGTTTGCTTAATAATTTTCTTACTCAATCACATAATAATTTACTAGCTACACTACAATTTTGATTAATTTCCTGACGTCACATTTCCAGCCATACAAAATAAATGGAACAATAAAATAATAATAATAAATACCCAAGACATGCCACGCTGGGCCACACAGCGCCACCTAGCCCCAAACTAAGCCGAAGCTTGTACTATGGGTACTAGACAACTGATAAACTTACTTAGATACTTTTTTTTTGTAAATAAATACATATTATACATAGAAAACACCCAGACCAATACAAACAGACATGTTCATGAACACAATTGTTTGTACTGTGCGGGAATCGAACCCACGACCCTTGGCTCAGAGGGCAGAGGTCACTACCAAATGAGCCACCGAGCTAAATAGTTTTAATAGAAGTTTTAATAGCTACTTGAAAGTAGGTATATCATATAATAATAATATGTATTTATCGTAGACTTGGCAGTTCACATTCTTATTCCAAGGGCGGCAACGACCCTAAACTCGGTTAGAGCTGCGGGTGTCCATGGGCGGTGTCGACTGCTTACCATCAGGCATCACACTAGCTCGTCTGCCGCCTCTCGCATAAAAAAAAATAAAAAAGGAGGCATAAATAAAATTATTAGTAAGTAGATAAAAGTTTTTGTACTCGTTGGTTAAAAACTGGCCGGTAAGAAAATGAAAGTCAGCCATATTGTTTTTCAGATTTTTAGAATAAATAGGTATTGCGCGGGTTCGAATAAAAGGTATTGTTTTGTTTTTGGTATTTTTTCAAAGTTTTGGATAAATTGTTGATAATGATAATATCTAGCAGTGTTATTGAAATGAAATTTTTTTATCATGGTGGTAAAATTTTCTGTATTGTAAGTACTAAATTAATTTATTAGTCTACTCCCGTAAATAATTAAAAATACCTAATGTTTTAATTATTTAATACTTTAAAATACGAATAACTGGGTTTGTTTTAGATCACAGAGTCCAACAGTGCATCAGGAAAACGTTGAGGTCTCTGTTGGGTATTCCCAACAGAGCAATAAATACATTACGCGGTTTCCCTGTCCCCCGTTTTTTGACTTTAGGTACCTATTGTTCTCTTGTTTAGGAGCAGTGAATCTCGCGTAGGTTAGTTAAACGCTTAAATTGATTTACGCATTATATCCAGCTCTTGAAAGTAATGTAAGGGAGCGACCTGTCATCTTCCCGTTTCAAGCTACTCACCTGCCCGCGGTGCTTCCTGCTGAATAACCAACGAGGCTCTGGCAACCGACTGTTGGCTGTATAACCATCACGATTGAAGGCGTAGCTAAATACCACATTGGTTGATTAAGCCGGATTTATATTTGCCTGATATGGTGTGACGTGACGCGTAAGAATGGTATCGGTTTCATACATTTAGTATAGTAACATTCATACTAGTAATGCGTATTGTGTTGTGATGGCTTGTGTAAATGTATGAAACCGATACCGTTCTGACGAGTCACGTCACAACACATCAGACTAATGTTAATCCGCTTTTATGGACAGCAGCGTCACTGGACCGAAAAGCCACGCCCTGCGACCGCCAACCCGCCTGCCCAGACTGGCGATTAGGGGTAAAGCCTCCAGATATTTGCCCATGGTGGCGAACAGCTGAAGACGCCTACCTATGCGTCCAGTGGACTGTGTTAGGCTGATGATGAGATAGTAATTTTAATAAACAACTTTACCTTCCAGATACGACTATGGAAAGGAACACACTGATGGCAAAATGCTACCCTCGCATTAAAGACTACTGCAGAGAGAAACACGGTCTAGAGTTCCAAGTAAGTTTTTTGTAACTATCTTTTCATCTATTGCGTCTTGGATACGTCCTGGAGGTTTGCACTGTAATCGATATCCGAATCACCGTTCAATGACCTTCATCATAATCATCCTCTCATAGTCCTTTGCTGGACATAGGGCCCTTCATGTTACTTATGATGATGTTATTTAAACCGCTGTAACCGATATGAAATTCTTACTTCGGCTACATGTTAGGATATTATTCTCATAATCTGGAAATGTTATAAATTAATGGAGAAGTCGAGATGAAGATGCATAAATATATGTACGAAAAAAAGGGAAAAAGGGTCATATACCTACAAATGAAACTTCGTGTTTTAATAATATATATAGTACTTATCTATAATATAAATGTAGTATATCAAACAGAATACGAGCTTGAAAGAGCTGCAATAATATGAAATACTACAATAAGAGTAAATCCCGCTTTTGTTGAAGCGCTACCCGTAACTTAAAGCGATTGAAATAAATATTTCATCGGATTTTATATTCGAAAGGGATTTAGTGTTGAACATGCAGAACTTTGTTGCTTCAAGTAATAGTGTTTAATTTGGTCTGTTGCTCTGAATGAACTCTGAGTACTATTAAATGAAATCCAATACTTGTTGAACTCTGAACTAATTTATTAATGAACTTGTAAATACAAACGTACTGATCTAATGGCTAACCGATACACAATAGAACTCAAAATCCTTACAAATCTTTTGTTTGTATTTTTACGTTGCTATGGCAACGGTACTCAAACTATATATGCTTTTTTTGTGTACAATTCGTGGTGACCAGTACATCGACGAATTGTAAAATGAGGTTTTACTTTATCCTATCTAATTAAACCATAAATGGGGTTTTAAACAAATAGTGTTATATTTTATAGATGCTGTATATTGGAAGTCCTATATTGTCAGTGGTTAAAGTTCACAGCACATAATATTATCAACTCTCAAAGGGATCGTTATCTTATCGCCACGGGCCTTTCAGTATTAGTAGTACCTAGTAGTTTTTAGGGTTCCGTAGCCAAAATGGCAAAAACGGGACCCTTATAGATTCGTCATGTCTGTCTGTCTGTCTGTCTGTCTGTCCGTCCGTATGTCACAGCCAGTTTATTCCGAAACTATAAGAGCTGCATTATTGAAATTTGGTACGTAGATGTATTCTGTAAACCGCATTAAGATTTTAAAATAAAATGGGGAGTGTTCAGAAGAGTTATTCTCTCTAATCCCTCCATCACCTTTCCGTCATAGGACCACACGAGCAAGCATGCGGTGCCACCGTTACACGGTGGATAATATACCTTCGCGTACCAAAAAGTTTGGTAACTCCTTTTTGTGCCGTACAATCAAAAAATGGAATTCTCTGCCTGCTCATGTGTTTCCGACTTCTTATAGCATGGGATCCTTTAAACGAAGCGTGAAGAAGCATCTTGTAGGCCGGCATGGCTGTGGTGGCTGACTGGAAACTGAGGTTTCCCGCCCGCGGCCAGAGCGACTTGGGCTTCCTTTTCAGCTTTCCATCAGGCGAGAGGAAGCCACTATGCCGAGCCAATATAAAAAAAAAAAAAAAAAAAAAATAGAAAATCAGAAAAAAATCCAAAATTTTTGGGGTTCCCCATACATAGAACTGAAACTGAAAAATTTTTTTTTCATCGAACCTATACATGTGGGGTATCTATGAATAGGTATTTAAAATGATGTTGAGGTTACTAACATCATTTTTTTCTAAACTGAATAGCTTGCGCGAGAGACTCTTCCAAAGTGGTAAAATGTGTGTCCCCCCCCCCCCCCCCCGTAACTTCTAAAATATGAGCATGATAAAACTGAAAAAAATATATGATATGTATGACTATAAAAACTACTAACGAAATTTGGTTTGAATGAAATCTAGACAGTAGTTTTTTTTTAAACGTCATAAATCAAATTACCTAATTTTTTAATTTAATTAACTCCAATATAATAAAACGTCAAGAAAAACACTTATTTAGCTGTATAGTGGCACGGAACCCTACGTGCGAGAGTCCGACTCGCACTTGGCCGGTTTTATAACCTGTTTTTTTCGCCTTTACGCTTCTGCGGCAATGCTTTTTGGTACGCTTACACAGCAAGTTGGTAGCTACGGAACGTCTGGTGTAATATTCCGTTGCGTACTAAAAACTTTGGTAACTCCTACTTATGCCGTACTTAAGAGAGGTAGGGCATAGCGACTCTTCCCTCGAATTGAGCCGCCCGTCCGGGGAAGGACCTCCACCCTATAGAATACCGCAGTCAATTGACCTCTGGGTCGTGTTTCTGCCGGTGAGTAGGGTTTTCGGAGCTCGTGGGAGGTTAGGGTTGGGCCGGCATGGCGGTGGCAACTGACAGGAAACTGACCAGTTACTTGCCCGTTGTCACAGCGACTTGGGCTTCTCTCTCGTTTTCCATCAGGCATAGGGAAGCCATTATGTTGAGCCACTATAAAAAAAAGTCCTATTAAAAAGTGGAATTCTCTGCCGGCACACGTGTTTCCTCCTTCTTACAGTAAGTATGGGATCCCTTAAACGAAGCATGAAGAAGCATTTAACGGGCCAGCGTGGTTGTGGTAACTGACTGGAAACTGAGGTTTCCCGCCTGTTATCAGAGCGATTTGGGCTTCCTTTTAGCTTTCGATCAGGCAAAAGGGAGCCACTATGCCAAACAAATGTAAAAAAACCTGGTTTATGTGACGCTCACTCTTACCTACCACTAAAACCGACAGTGATACGCTACGAGCACTCTGTCTGAGTGAGTCGCCACCTAGGGAGGACAGTTTGGTGTCCTCTCGGCACCTTGCGGCACACGACTCTACTGACAACTGTGCTATAGGCATGTTATCTTCCTCGGTGCCGTTAACCGGAGCACCCAACTGACAAGTAATGATTTGGTAACTTGCCCTTTGCCGTAGCGACTTAGACCTCTCTTTCGGCCTCCATTAGACAACAAGAAGCCTCTTTTGCTGTGCTTGTATAAAAAAATAATCTATTTCATTAACCACCTGTAACGGAAACCATGACTTATTAAATCTTACTTCAGATTTGCATTGACTTCTGAGCAGACTGCACTAGTCAGGACTGCCACCGCGGTTTTCCCTATAAACGACAAATATATTATTTTTCCCGGAACTTTGTGACTTATCTTTCGGGATGAACTATAAAAATTGATGTCTTCCGTTGATCCATTTTCAAATCCTCATTTGTTAAGGCGATGCAGGTCTGATTGAAAAAGATTCATTTATTCTTTATTTTGTTTGTTGTTTGTAGCTTTAGTTAGATTAGACAGACTTGTAATTGTTCAGAGGCTTGAATAAAAATATTACAAAACTTTACGTTTGGATGTGTGCTATATTTTTATTAGCAGAAATATCCTTATAAATTAAAGCCTATACAGTAAATATTTATTAAAATCCATTCAGTAGGTACTTAATGCGTAAAGGAGTAACAAACATACATCCATTCCTCCACACATCCATCCAAACGAACATTCTACTTTATTAATTACATAGCTAAAAGAATAGTAGGATACGCAGTAATAAATTCAAAGTTAGAGTCAAAATAATCTTTATTCATATAGGTTTTAAAAAAAAAAACACTTACAAATTGTCAACATCTACAACACAACTATAGATACAATTAATTCAACAACTACAACTATACAAAGAACATACAATCCTTACGTATCAATCCAAACCCCTGAATAGAAATACAATCAAATAACATTTGCCAAATATAACCCCGTCCTATTTCTGGAATCGGTTAATAAAACAAACAACCTTGACTGGTGACGTTTATATTAAAAGCGAGCCTTCCCTTAAATCGGCCATACTTTGATTCCCCTTATAATAATCTCCGATATCCCGAGATATTTTTCCTTGAACACGCAAAATGAATTTAAATAATATGCCTGTGATTCGAGTGAGTGAGGGAGAAATCGGTTTCGTGAAGAAAGCCCTTTGTGTTTTTTCTTTGCTTTGAAATTAGAAGTATCCGATGGTTTCGTTGCTTTTTTAACATTGTATTGGTATTTATAACATTACTACCTGTGCCCGCCGCTTCGCCCGCTTTCCCCCCCATTTTAGGGAAGTGAGGAGTTAAAAAGGGGCAAATGGTAGCTTATGTTACTCTCCATCCCTTCAACTATCTCCACTTAAAAAATCACGTCAATTCGTTGCTCCGTTTGGCCGTGAAAGAAATACGAATATACAGACAGACACACTTTCCCATTTATAATATTAGTATGGATCAGCTTGCTATGGTCCTCTGCTAGATATAGTCCTCCCCCAATGACAAGTGTTATAGGGAATATGCATGACTTTTTTTATGGATTTATTGAGATCATTTATCTTCCAGATACATAAATATCGAAGAATTTTTAAAATACCTTTTCTATTAAACGAGTTATAAAGCATTAAAGTTATTGCTTAGACAGAGAGATCCGACGTGGCGGATGACGTCAGGTACCGTGCCCGCCATACAAACTCCATAGAAAAATCTGTTTGGGGCGTGAGAGAGACGGATATAGTTACTTTCAACGACTGTATCTCGCCCAATTTTCAGCCAATTTTGATTTTGTTTTCACTGTTTATAATATATTTTTATATTTTTTACGATAAATTAGTAAATACATGAAATTATTTTTCATGCATATTCCCTATTTAGGGGGATTTGACTTAGTCACCACGCTTGGGAGACGAATTAGTGATACTATAAGTAGGTTTTATTTGTACCCAAGTAAACTCTTCTATTCTTGCCCCCTATTCCTTTAGTCACGACACCCACTGACCCACGGTAGGGCTATTATATATCCGTTCCGTTAACCTTGTGTTTTCCAGTATAATATGAGTTCATGAGAGGTAGGGCATAGCGACTCTTCACTCGAATTGAGCTACCCGTTCGTGGAAGGACCTCCACCCTATAGAATACCGCAGCCAAATTACAGGTCGTGTTTCTGCTGGTGAGTAGAGTCTCCGGAGTCACTCTCATGAGGTGAGTCTGCTGCATCGCCTGTGGGTTAGGGTAGGGGGCAACTGACAGGTTACTTGCCCGTTGTCACAGTGACTTGGGCTTCTTAGGCGTTTATGTTGTTGTTAAAATGTTTTACAATGCAAACTTAGAATTGGTCTCGACTGCCAAATTCTTCCTTCTTTAACGTTTTCCATTTCCAAATTAAACAGAAACATAGTTTTTTCTTAGTAGATACCTATTTGAAATTACCGTTCCTTATTATCACATCTTCGGTATTATAAGTCCATATTAGATCAGTAAGTGTACATACAATAAAGAACTCTTGCACTTTTCAAGGGTTCTCGTACTACTTTCCATGTACCTACATGAAAATAAATAAATGCTATTCACAAACCGCCCAGTTACCACAACAGGTCCATCCATCTTACTAATAGTTTAGTAAGCTGCACACAAATAGCAGCTAGACGCAAACAGGAGACCGTTTTGTAAACATTTACAAAAACGGTTCCTACCCTGAACGCTATTTTGGGCGGCGGAAACCACATGTGCCGCTGTAAAACTAATTATAATTGTTCATTACACTCTGAACACTGCTTTATGAAGTTCTGAAAGGTAGGTTAAGCTTGTAGCGTTGACTTGTTCCTATCGAGGTACTTATCTACTATACAATATCATTATCATTATCGACGTGAGAGCCTTTAAGAAACGAACGTACTCCTATTTAAAATGCCGGCAGTGACCCCAGAACTCGATTTGAGTTGATGGGCGGTGTGTACTGCTTACCATCAGGCATCACATTTGCTCGTCTGCCGCCTCTTGCATAAAAAAATCATCATCAGCCTATTGCAGTTCACGGCTGGACTTTGGCCTCTCCAGTTGTTCGCCACCTTGGGAAAACACCTGGAGATTTTACCCATAGTCGATGTAAGGGAGCGATCTATCGTCTTTTCGCTGGCCCGTGGTGCATCCTGCCGAATAACAAAGGCTAGAGGGAGGCTTTGGCAAACGATTGGTGACGGTATAGAATAGAATAGATTTTTTTTTTTGGTACGAAATACAAAACCTACCTTTTGGACCTTACGACTTAAGGTGGAGTGAGGCCATCCTGAAAGCTCTTCTTATAAAAAAAACACAAAAGTTAAAATTAAAATACAGATAAAGACTTAAAACTAGCAAAAAATAATAAAAAAAAACACTACCAACCAAATTGCTTTCCGCTCAGCATACGCTAGTGACGGCTTAAAGTGACATCACCACCACTGGTACTCTGCGGAGCTATACCCATCACGAATAAAGACGTAGCTTAAAGACGCTGCCTAGGGTGGGCACATCTCAAGAGGCCGGATCTTCTTGTTCCCCGAGACGTACAATCTTCCGATGTTCAAGGCGAGAGTGAACCGGTTTCTGATGGGTGAGCGCGCTCCATCGTAGACTATGATATCGCTTACCATCAGGTGAATTTCAGTCAAGCGCAAACCCATATTGTATAAAAAAAAAGGCCGGTGTGGTGTCCTCCCGCTACCTTGACAGTTGTCATAGTTATGACCGAAGGCACTTGTCATCGTTTTCCTCAGGGCCGCTAACATAACCAAGCTTCTTTAACATTTTCAGGTAGTCGACATGCGATGGGGTGTGCGAGACGAAGCGACTGACGATCACATGACCACAGAGCTTTGTATGAGGGAGATCAAAAATTGTCAGCGTTTGTCCATGGGTCCAAACTTCGTGGTGTTTCTTGGGCAGAAGTATGGCTACAGGTATGCAAGACAAAATAGGGATTTCTATCTTTAACTTTGCATGGTATGTTCTACAGATAGAATTAATAAATATAAACCCATTTGCGTCCATCAAAAATATGTTGTTGGACTAGTAAGTTGATGGCAGTGGCCTGGCCATAATATGGCCAACGGTTATCGGTTCTGCAGCTGATATTACGTTGGGGTAAACGAGTTCTGGAGTGGATACCGCGTCTCGGCAAATGTACTGTAGAACGCCCTCGGGTCAGGTGGAACGACGATTTACACAAGATGGCTGGCAAGTACTGGATGCGAAAAGACCAGGATCGAGCAAAGTGGTGAACAATTGGAGAGGCCTATATCCAGGAGTGGACTGATGATGATCAAACTATGTTCTCTTTCTATCCCACCTTCTAGCCATGACCGGCGCCGAACAATTCGCGACAAATAACACTTAAAGTCAACCGTCATTCCGTCCCCGCCGGCGGGGACTATCGTCGCGTCGCCTCGCAGCTTTCCCGCCCTTTTCACGATACCGGCCCGCGCCTGGTCTCTTTTCCCCCCAAACATACGTCCGTAGGGCATCTCCCAGCAACGCCCTGAGCCGAGGCTCGAGCCCCACAGGGGGCGCCCTCAGCAACGTTGCTTAATTTTTAGGGGTGAGAGCCTTCCGCTCCCCTAACAGTCCGGCGTTGACAAGGCCACCCTGGCCATCATCGTAGTCATGTAGTTAAAAAAAAATCTCTATCCCACCACGCACCACATAGGAGGATAATGTTGTTTTGTTCTTTTCTTCAGACCAATCCCCACATACGTGCTCTCGTCGGAACTTCAAATGCTCCGGGATGAGCTGGCAGCTGGTGGTGTTGATGTGATCCTGCTGGATACCTGGTACAAGAAGGACTCGAACGCCGTACCTCCCGTTTCGGTGTTACAGCCCATATCGTCTATACTGATCAACTTTAATAACAAGGTATAGCTACCTTGGCTACCTCTGAATTGGCATTCAGATTGGTAATCTTAGATTGTTAAAAGCTTGGAAGTGATAAGATAAGTAACATATTGCTCGTAGTCGATGGAATTGCTTTTGATCAACTAATTGATCTGCATTAATATGTATAATAAAAGAATAGAGATATAGATTAAGAGATGTGTCCGACACTGGTCATTTCACGAATCTTTAATGACTCTACCATTAAATTGTTCATCACAGAATTATTCATGTATTCTGTCATCTGTCTTATATTATTAGCAACATTAGGTACTATTAATTAAATTAATATAATTGAAACTGAAGAATATCAAGCGGCAAAGAATTTGGTATAGCTCCTTTTAATTGTGATATTTATACCGCCACTAATCGGTTGCCAGCGCCTCGTTTGTTATTCGACAATCCTGCCGAATGGCTTGGAGCGAAAAGATGATAGGCCGCTCCCTGAAGAGGATGTATCGTCTTCTTAAAAATGATTTGGCCTTTCCAGTATTCAGAACAAGGACTGTTGTCTTCCAAATAGCTAAGCCAACCGTTATTCATCTCCATTCCAGAGAGTCCCGAAACTCCAAGCAGAGGACCAAGCAGTCTGGTGGGACACGTTGGGCAAGATGCAGAAGCTGTTCCGGAAAGCGTCATCCCAGTTGTATGCTGCGGGGAAAATGGATAAGGACGCCATGCACAATTATTTTATGTCAGGCAAGTTGTTTTTATCGCAGTATAGTGACCACTTTTCGCCTGGTATTAACAATAAGAATTCATGTCTCTTACTCCAGTAACGGAACGCGAGGTAATCAACGGGGTGCTCAACGTGAAGAACACCAAGAACCACTGCTTGGCTTACGTGCGGTACATCAACAACATCAACCTGCAAAACCTGAAGAAGGCCAGCAACTTCGTAGACATCCTCAACAGGAGCTTGGACTCCGAAGCCTCTAAGCTGTTGGCGGATTTGCGTGATGTGAGACTCCCGGAAAAAATTGAAACGACGAATATACAAAAGTGAGTACAGTAAACTCACCATTACTATCATGGGGATGCATCTATCACGGGGAAAGTTCTGAAGAATTGTGTGGGTTACTGCCTGCAGCTGAGTTTCTTCACAACACCACACGTAACCGATTGCAATTCCATCCTCATCATCTCGATGGTTGGCGAACCTCGACTGTACGCTTTATGAGGAATTTCTTGCCTAGCGCCTCGGTTTTGTGGAACCAACTTCCTGCGACAGTCTCTCCGAACAGCTACGAGTTGGGAAACTTCAAGAAACGAGCGTATTCATATTTGAAAGGCCGGCAGCGACCCTATACTCGATTAGAGTTGCGGGTGTCCATGGGCGGTGTCGACTGCTTACCATCAGGCATCACACTCACTCGGCTGCTGCATCTCGTATAAAAAAAAAGTACTGAGTTGTCTGCCCACCTTACTGTTTCGCCTTGGATTTGAAACCGAAAAATTTCTCTTCAAGAAAATTTTTGACCCGGTAAACATGAGTTTTTGTAGTTTGCTAATCTTTCACTAAGCTGCGTCCCTCTACGAAATAAAGTCGATCCAAATGATGTTAAATTAGAAACGCGGCTTAATAAACGTGATATTAGTTGCAAACATGCTATTAACTCAACAGCAAATACCAAAAATATTTTCTTTTTTCTCCAGATACACAGTGGAATGGATCGGTCGAGAAGGCCTCGACAATGAGACACATGGCGAATATCTCAACCACTTCATCACACATTTCTACAAAAACATTATAAAACTTGTCGACAGGTATGGCGTCTGTTAAGCATTCACCTCTTCCATCATAAACTAACTTTGAATTTAAATGTAGATGTGACGAGTGATTATGCTGACGCATCCTATACACTAGTTAAGGACACAGTGATACATTCTCCATTTGGAAAAGAGCTGACAGACTACTGGAATACTACTGGAATCGAGATATTTACCTAATTACCTAGATTCCAATTTTTGGTCACTTCCCCTATAGAGGTACTGATATCCTAGAACGTCTGATAGTCGTCAGGAAATGAGATAGGAGAGAGCAGAGAGAAAGAGAGACCGAAGCCTAGAACACTGAGCTGACTAAATCTCAGACCAAATCAAAGAACCAATTAATACGGACGGAAAAATAAAGAGTACTAGAAACAACGATGTCCAATAAATAGATGCTTATAATTTCAACAACCTAATTTTTCTGAATTTCTTTTCCAGGGCTATGCGCAAGGAAGACAGTAGTGCCCAAGGTCAGATAGTGACGGAAATTCTGCAACATTTGCATGCTTGCAATAATTCTGTCAAGGTCTTTCACGGCAGAGACGACGACCTTAAGTTTGTCGAGAATTATATGAAGAACAGCTCTGATAAGCCTCTAGTTTTGTATGGAGAAGGTGAGTCGATCCATTTCCAGCTTTATTGCATCGCCTAAACGTAGAATATTGTGTAAAACATTGAGTAGGTACGAGTATATGGTAATATGACTGCTTAGTTTTAAATAAATTATCCGGGATTTATCAGCAGGTACGCAAGCCCAAGATCGATCAAAGTGGTGAACATTCGGAGAGGCCTATGTCCAGCAGTGGACTGATAAAGGCTAATGATGACGCAAGATCCGATTATGACATTATGTTCTTTTTCATCACAGGTGGTTGCGGAAAGACCAGTCTTTTATCGAAAAGTGCTGCAATGTCCCTGGACACCTGGTTTGCTGACGCGCGGCCCACGAACATCGTCAGATTCTTAGGAACCACTCCTGATTCCAGCGCTCTGACGCCTACGCTAATCTCCATTTGCCAGCAGGTGAGTTGCTACATGGGCTTTTTTTTCATCATCGGCCTATTGCAATCTAGCAGTGGACTGCAATAACCATATAAAATAAGTTACCATAATCACCACGCTGGGCAGGTGGGTTGGCGATCGCAGGGCGTAGCACCTCGCTCCGGTGACGCTGCTGCCCGTCATCGGCCTGCGGTATTTAGCTACGTCTTAATTCGTGATGGTTATACCGCCATCAGTCGGTTGCCAGAGCCTCGTTTGTTAATCGGCAGGATGCACCACGGGCAGGTGAGGTTGGCTTGGACCGAGAAGATGATAGGTCATCCTTTTTTTTAAAAAGATTGTTAACTCAGAATTCTGTCGTTTGAAGACAGACTTATTTGTACATTCGGTTCAGCGAAATCACTCCAAAATCATAATGATCCCGATAACTTCCAGATATCCTACAACTTCGCGCTCCCATTCGAGGGTATACCAGATGACCTGGTGCCGCTCACCGCGCACTTCAAGCAGCTGCTCGCGTTGGCCACTGAGCAGCAACCGCTGCTGCTCTTCATGGACTCGGTGGACCAGCTGACCGGCATCGGCACTGAGAACAACAAGGTGTCCTGGTTGCCGACTAGGTTGCCGCCACATTGCAAGGTAAGGTTTTCTACGTCATCAACAGCCTGAAAACAACCACTGCTGGACATAGTTTTCACAATCACATTTACTTTTCTAGATAATAGTAACTTGCGCATGCGAAGAAGCAAACCCCGAAGTGTCTAAAGAGTATGATGTTCTGCGAAGAATGATCGACTCCGAGGAGAACTTTCTGGAAGTAACAGCGCTGGGAGAAGAGCTGGCTTTGCAGGTTTTGAAGTAAGTACCATATTGTACATAGATGCTGGTATGAATTTAGCCATGTAAAAAACCTGTTGCATCTTTTGTATATCTAATCAGTGAGTATAGAGAGTAATGACTGTTCTGTTATCCTAATTAGAGAGCTAAGAGTGGAGAATTATGTAGTAAAATCTCTCAGCTAATTGCTTGGAAGCTATTGAAGTGAGTTTGACCGCATACACAAGTTCACTGTTTGTTTACTCTCTTAGCTGAATGACAAAATAGACAGCTCGACATAATCGGAAAGAGATCAGGCAGTTAAAAGGGCAAAGAGTAGAGGAAGGATATAATAAGTTTCTCGAGGTTGATCTTGCCCTGATCGAGAAATCTATTGACAACGACAGATCTTGATATTCAAACTTTACTTGCCTTCTCTAAGGACTATCTTTACAAGACAATTGGCCCATTTTATGTATAGCAGGATATCTCGATTTGCGTTATGAAACCTGTGATATAGAGACCAAAAAAATACAGCACATTATCAATGTTGCCACACAAATTCTGGTTCCTACTTCAACTTACTAAGTTTGTTACCCTTATGTTTCCAGACTGTGGATGGCTTCAGCCGCTCGCGACCTGAACAACTACCAATGGAGACTCGTTTCCAACGCCATTGCATCGTGCTCCCTTCCTATTTTTGTGAAACTTGTATTTGCAGAGGTATCAATATTTAGTACACTTTTTGTTTGCAATGAAAGTTTTCTGAAAAAAGAAATCCACCAAATGGTTCCAGCAGCAGGTCCAAGTGTTACGTCATTGATTCATTGAACCTCAGGCTACAGAACGCCATCTATCGGGTATTTCATTTTGAAACTCCCTCAGTTCTTAGATTGATTAATACCGACACCATCATCATCATCAGCAACATCTGGAGGATATACCCATAATCGCCACCCTGGGCAGGCAGATTGGCGACCACAGGGCGCAGCTTCTCGCTTCGGGGACGCTGCTGCCCGTCATCGATCTGTGGTATTTAGCTACGCATTCAATCATGATGGTTATACCGCCACCAGTCGGTTGCCAGCGCCTCGTTTGTTATTCGGCAGGATGCACTACGGATTGAAGCGAAAATCATCCGACACCATGCTTATTTGTTAATAGGCATACTCTTAATCACCAACTCACCATTTTATATTGGCAGGTGTGCAGATGGAGGAGTTACACCAAACCTACTGACACTCACTTGGCGTCTACTGTCATGGATTCCATTATGATGCTGTTTGAGAGGATCGAGAAACAGGTGATTATAATATAATCCAAAACATTCCACTTTGGAAACACAGCGCCATCTAGTTCCAAACTAAGCAACCTATACTATGGTTACTAAACAACTGATAAACTTGCTAAATAATCCAAGAAATGCCAAAATGTGGTATCATAATGAGTACTTTCATTACAGCATGGCCGTCTCCTGGTGTTCCACGCCCTAGCCTACATTACAGCAGCGCGCAGCGGCCTCTCGGAGACAGAACTTGAAGACCTGATCAGTTTAGACGACAAAGTATTGGATGATGTGTATCAGTACCATTTACCGCCAGTCAGGAGAATCCCGCCGCTGCTGTGGACTAGGTGAGGACCATCAGTGGCATGTGTATTTAGTGTATCAGTGCATTCATTGTCTAGTACATCTGGGTTCATTCTAGAATGTGTAGCTTCATCTAGATTATTATCATCATCAGAAATCATCATCAACAGAAACTTTTTGCCGCGTAAACTTAGGCTGTGGAATGAGCTCCCAGCCGGTGCTCTCCCCCGAGACTACAGTATGGGATCCTTCAAGAAGGTTGTGAAGAGGTTTTTAAAGGGTCGGCAACGCACGTGTGATAACCCTGGTGTTGCAAGTGTCCATTGGCTGCGGTAACCGCTTAACATCAGGCGGGCCGTAAGCTTGTTTGCCACTCTAATGGTATAAAAAAAAATCATTAGCCTTTCGTCCTCCCGGGTGGTTTCGATTTTCTTGCTTTTCCATTCATTTTCATCAACCATCCACGGTTCAATGCTTTGTCATCCATCATCCATCAATTCCATGATTTCGTTGGTTATTCTCATCCTTTCCACCTATCACACTATCTCATCATCAGCCTATCGCAGTCCACTGCTGGACATAGGCCTCTTTAACTGTTCGCCACTGGCAAGCAGGTTGATGATCGCTGAGCCTATGCCAGTGGCGAAGAGCTATCTCTTGGCTGCAGCGACGCTGCTGCCTCCTTTGTTCCCACTAGTACTACAAAGTAGTTCTATCCTTTTGCTACGGCTTCAATCATAATGGTTATACCGCCACCAGTGAGCTTTTTCGCTCCCTTACCTACATCCCAGGTCGCTCCATTCTAGATGTCCCCATCATGTCTTTATCACATGTCTCCAGACGTCCTCCATCTTACCTACATAAGTCTTTCTGGTAGGAAGAAAGAATGTCTTGACTTCGATGACAATTATAACATTCCTGGTCAAATATAGACTGTTCCTCCAGGATCCGCAACGACTTACCAAACTACCTGTCTGAGAGGGAGGCGGACGGAGTCTCGGTGATGAACTGGTACCACAGGCAGTTCCGCGACACTGCCCGCGAGCGCTACTTCAAGAACATGAACATGGCTATGTACTTCCACTCCATGATCGCAGACTATTATCTCGGTAAGTCTAATTCATAATGATTTCATGTTTGCTGATGTTAGGACTTCAATGGAGTCCAAGAAATAAGAACGTGTTGCAAATACCATTTGGTTCTTTGGATTGCAAGGACCATTCAGACTATTACTTCCTGCATAGATGCCGTTTGACGCCCAATTTAAAAGACCCAAGATTGCTAAGGAAGTGGGAATACCATCTGAATAAGGAGAACTCCAAGGCGAGATGAATAACGAGAACTCCATGACATAGATAGCTTTATAAATGTGAGTTCCCAAGAACCCCATCCCAAATCCCAAGAATTTTCGAGGATAAACAAATTGGAGTTTATCTTGGTTTGCTAATAGTTGCTCTATACTTAAAGATGTTATGTTGAGATGATTACTGACTCCATGTTTAATTAATAGTGCTTTAGTACATTAATTTTAAATCCAGATAATTGTCTCTACATAGCACCTGAGTTCTGTCTTAAACCACCAATTCTTCTAGCAGAAAATTATCAACTCTTCCAGGCATCTGGGGTGGAGGAATCCCCAAGCCCTTCAAGTATACGGAGATCCAGCGACATCGTTTCAATCTGGCTGACAAAGAAGGCATTGCCGATAGGAAGGTGCCTCTGCAGCCGTTGGTGTTCATGTCCGCTGATGGTGCTAACAAGAGATATAATTTGAGGAAGGTAGGCGATGAGTAGGGTAACACCTACCTATGTAGGAGTATGCACGACAACTAAATCACGTGTGACTCCCCTGGTGTTGCGGTGTCTATGGGCTGAAGTGATCACTTACCATCAGGTGACCTTCAAGCCCGTTTGCCCCCTCTTTCATAAAAAAAACGTGTGTAAGAGGCTGTTTAACTTCGTTTCAAGGATTCCTTAACATAGTTTGAGTTGAGTTGATGTGAGACACATGTGCCAGTAAATGCCTCCCAGTTTTTAATGGCACTTGTAAGAACGACCGTTTTTTTTTCTCGGAAGAATAGTCTCCGTAGTGAAATTATGACTACAGAGAGTGAAGAGGGAAGGTGCGGGGGGTTGACACTAACAATTGTTTTATGTAACTAACCACGTTCTACCACGAAATGATGTATCTTGTTGCTGGTAATTCAGTAAATAAATAACAAAATGTCTCTCTCTCTCTCTCTCCTTTATTTATCAAACTTTTCTTTTTCATTCTATTGCAGTTTGGTGAGCTTCCCTTCCATCTAGTTCGCTCCAAGCGTTTCACGGACTTGTACGCCGAAGTGCTCTTCAACTACGAATGGCTTCACGCAAAGTTGAACTGCTGTCCGCTGCAAGCCGTCCTCGCGGATTTTGAGGATGCAAAGCTTCATGTCAATAAAGATGCCGTCAGGTAATAATAAGAAATAAAATGAAATTCTGTGACACACGTACATGAACACGAGCGTAGCCGCGGGCCCAGCCAGTATCATTAGTATTTTTTTGTTACCTCCGCGTTCTGTGAAAGCACACCTTAACGATAAAAATTCTGAACCTCTTGTTATTTAAGAAAACACTCAAAAAAGACCAGTGAATTTCCATTTGAAGGTCAAATCATCATCATCATCGACGAAGGTGAAATAGAAATTCACTTTTATTATTAGATCCTGATTTCCTGATATTCCCTTAGTCGTCTTCTACGACCCCCACGGGTTGATGTGGTGTGGTCCTATTCCAAAACCGGAAACAAAAAACAGACGTTTCCAGAAAAATCCTGAACATTTTCTTCCAGAGAACTGATGCTAGTGGCAGACGCTCTCCGCCTTGGAGGCGCTATCTTAGGAACTTATCCTGACATGTTGGCGCCTCAGCTAGTAGGTCGGCTTCTGCCCGAAGCACCTCAGAACCCAGCTGTGGCTTCGCTTCTGAAGCAATGCCATGACAAAGGGAAGAACCACTGCGCTCTACTGCCAGAACACCACTGCTTGCATACTCCTGGAGGACCTTTGAAGGTAAAAAATGTAGTGGATTATGCCTTTCGATGTAAGGGGGTAAATTACCGCCAACTTACTGACTCAGGGGCTGGTAATGAGCAGTTTTTTGACAGAAAGGCCTAACAATTTTTAATTTGAACTGAGAAGTAAACCCAGTATGTCTTAGTCTTTCTAAATAATTAGATTGTACAATGTACGTACATGTATTTTCTTTTTATAGTACCACAGGACAATAGCCCCTTTTCAACCGATGGAAATTGAATAGAATAGAAGAAATCTTTATTCATACCTACTCGTTTTTATAGATTTTTTTTATGTTGACTCGGCATAATGAATTCCTTTCGCCTGGTGGAAAGATGAAAAGGCAGCCCAAGTCGCTCTGATAACGGGCCGGAAATCTCAGTTTCCAGTCAATCACCACAGCCATGCTAGCCCACAAGATGTTTGACGCTCCGTTTATAGGAATACTAACTTACCCCTATAGGAGACACAAGTTCTGGCAGAGAGTTCCACTTTTTAAGGACACGGCGTAAGTAGGAGTTTCCAAACTTTATTTCAAAGTTGCTTCTGAGATGCTTCCTTCAAGAAGAACCAGCAAGATACTCCAGTGATAAAAGGAGTCCAAGTCTCAGAAGCAAAGGGTTTATTAGATATATTTCAATTTCATTAAGTTAATACAGTATACCATGGCTATATGCTGAGTGAGGCCCTTTTACTCTGGACGTCGCAACAACGCCATGTCCGGTCTTTGGTTTTGTGTACTTTTTGATTGTTTTATTATTATTCTTTTTTTTTCTTTTGTGTATTTTATTTTCTTTTATGTTTTGTCGATGTGTTGTTGGGATGTCCTTGTAATAAAAGTTTCTTATTTCATTAACCATCCTTCCAGTATTCTCTAGAAGGCCACCAGTTCGCGGTGTTCGCTTTCCGCCTGAGCTCCGACAAGCGGTACGTGGTCTCCATATCCAGTCGCGTCATATCCTGGGACCTGTCCACGTCGGACCTGGCAAGGGACCTCTGCCCACAGCTGGAGGGCATCATGCAGAACTTGGAACTGTCGCCTGATAACAAATGGGCTGCTGCTTCCACTAATAATTCTGTGGTGAGTTCTTTACAGCTAAATAGTAGATTCCATCAGGATTTTTACCACAGAGCAAGTGTAGAGTTGTTGTAATTCATCTTATCTATGAAACAATGTGACTGATTTAAAGGGGGTAAGGGGATTCTTTGTTACACTCCCTTATTTTTGTCCATCTGCAGGATACCTACTTTTTTTCTAGAGAGAAATGCATTTGACACTTTCACACCGCCTCCAGGAGGAGGCGGCTTGATGTCAGACTGTCTATCGCTTAAATATAAAGAAATAAAACTTATTCTTTTAATCTTATGTATTTTACTTTCCAGTCAATGTTGATGAACATGCTGACCAGTGAATATATCACAATCGACAATCCGTTAGAAGAAGGTGAGTTTGCTTTTAGTTCTGAATAATAAACATTTCAAAAACTTCCTTTTTTTTAATATTTTTTACCAATCCGAAAGTTTTGAGCTCGATTCCCGCTCGGAAATGGATTTTCCTGAACTGTTTCGGATCTGAATGTTCTGGGAGACGCAGTCATTATTATGTGGTAGTCACTGTACAAGGGAAGCCTTAGATTTCAACCAGTGGTGGGTTTAGATTGTCTGAAGCATCATCTGCGTACAGGATGTGGAGAATATTTAAGTTAAAAGTGAATTCTCCCTATTCCTTCACTCTCAGAATCATAAAGGGGGGGTTTATATCCCCCCTTTATGATAAGACCCCTTCATGCTTTCCGATACACAGGGATGCTTCATTCAATAGCACATAGATGTGGGAACTGTTAACAAATAGAGTTTACAAAGTGGTTTTAGACAAACTCGCAGCTTTCTTGACACCAGACCAACAATGCACTGATTCCATTTGTTACCAGGTGAAACTGTCCGCGGTGTATCAGTCCTGAACCACCACATGGTGATCTACGGCCCGAAGTCCTGGGTTCAGTACAGCATGCGCGGGGAGCACGAACAAACGTTACCAGCTCCGGAGACAGCCCCCTACGATGACGTGCAGTGGGAGATACTCTGTAAGTGTTTTTTTTATGGCAGCTCGACATACTGGCTTCCCTACGCCTGATGGAAAGCGAAAGAGAAGCCCAAGTCGATGTGACAACGGGCAAGTAACTGGTCAGTTACCTGTCAGTTTCCACCGCCATGCCGGCCCAGCCATACCCTCCACGAGCTCCGGAAAACCTGTTATACTATAAAGCACTCTCATCATCAGCCTATCGCAGACGTCGTAGTCCACAGCTGGTATCGTAGGCCTCTCCAGTTATTCGCCACTTTGGGAAAACATCTGGACGCTTTGCCCATATTCGCCATGGTGGGCCGGCGGGTTTACGATCGCAGGGCGTAGCTCCTCGCTCCTGTGACGCTGCTGCCCGTCATCGGTCTATGGTATTTAGCTATGCCTTCAATCGTGAGGGTTATACCGCCACCAGTCGGTTGCCAGAGCCTCGTTTGTTATTCGGCAGGATGCACCACGGCTAGGTAAGGGTGGTTTGGAGCGTAGGCCTCCATCTGATCCCGTGAGTGTCCTAGAAGACGACTAAGAAAATATCAGGAAACGGGCAGTAGCGTTCCCCTGGGTAGAAATAAACCTACTGCGGTCACCAGCCCGATGCTTGCCCAAGCTTGGTGACTCCAAGAAAATCCCCGCAGATCCAAAAAAAAATCCCAATTATCATTAGAGAAAAGTATATCCAACAGTGTGCATGATATGGCACACTACAAGTTCTAGTCTAGAACTAACTCAGTGTTCCCCTTTCAGCAATAGAGTTCCGCGACCTCGAGACCTTTGTCCTGGCAATGTGGAGTGGAGACTTAGATGACGACCGTCTCCTCATCCAGTTCAGCAAGGGAGGCATCTGGATGCAGCCGCTGCGCTGCCGAGGCGCCTTCGCCATGAGCAAGAACTGGTCCAGGATCTACTCTAGTGACCCTGAGAGGGGATATCAGGTAACTAACATCATCATCATCAGCCTGCAGAAGTCCGCTGCTATACAGAAGCTCAATGATGGAGATAGGGCTGGAGGCTAAATAACCCAAGACATGCCACGCTGGGCCACACAGCGCCATCTAGCCCCAAACTACTACACAACTGATAAACTTACTTACATACATTTTTTTTTTTAAATAACAAACAGACATGTTCATGCGCACAAATGTTTGTAATGTGTGGGGATCGAACCCACGAGCCTTGGCTCAGAAGGCAGAGGTCACTACCAATTGAGCCACCGAGCCAGTCAAAATAAGGCGGCAAACAAATGATGTACCTATGTACCTATGCGAACTGAAGTGGAGATGGGTGGGTCACTTGGAGAGACTTAGCGACGGTAGATCTGGTTGCTTGGGCGGAGATCTGGCATACAAGTATAATTGACCGGAAAGTATTGGATAAGGTTAACGAGGGATCGTGTAAAGAGGCGGTTAAAAAATAGACCTATAGGCAGAGTAAAAGTTGGTAAAAAAAATGATGATGATGGATTATGTATGACAGATGTAAAAATTTACCCTTCAATGCATGTTATTTTAATAAAATTTGCCAGCATGTAATTTGGTGGTGATTAATTGTAGAAAGACTTCGGTAGAGTACTTCTTTTTCAGTAGAGGGAAGAAGTAAATATGCTAATTATAATAATTATTTTAAGTTATTATAATTATGAGTGAAGTGACGATTTGCACAAGACGGCTGGCAAGTGCTGGATGCGAGAAGCGCGGGATCGAACAAGGTGGCGAACGTTGGGAGAGGCGATGTCCAGCAGTGGACTAACACAGGCTGATGATGATTCTAACTATCTTCTTCAGAGGCAACTATCATAATAGTGGTATTTTGTTCTACTAGATATCAATATTCGAGTTGGATGAAGAGGAAGGCTGCTGGAAAAAGGCGGAGCTACTTCTACACCGAGAGACGGATACAGCCGAAGCCATGCTGCAGCTGAAGAGAGGGAGAAAGGACAAGATGCTGCTTGGTAAGAGATACCAAAGTACAGTACTTTGAACCCTTCTCTCCTAGCTTCTCCTCTAACCTAGTCCTTACAACTCCCCCCCTCCTATTTATATACCTACTCCCTCTGAAAAGCTTCCTCCGAGGGAAAGCTTGACGTGGTCAACCTGGAAGACTTTGAATAGACTTCGGGTTCAGGTTGGCCGCTGTAAGGACACCTTATGCAAATGGGGGTATACCCCCATCTATATATAAATAAAAATCGGTATGAGTGTGGCGCGGTCCCACAGACCATAACTCACCTCTTGGACTGTCCTGCCTGTCCGGACAGATGTACGCGAGAGGACCTTCTGCTCGCTACTGATAATGCTGTCCGTATGGCGGAGTTTTGGTCACGGAAGGTTTAAACAATTTTTTTGCTGTTGACACGAAAAGAAGAAGTCCTTGCAACGTAGGCTCTAGCATTATTAGTTTGTGGGTAAAATAGGTATAAAATGTATCCTTGCCTTACTTGTTTAGCAGGCCTAAACACAAATTTGCCTTTCCTTGTGGCAGCCGTCATCTTTACATAAATATGTATTTCAGCCACTACTACGTACAGTTTTGTCGTATGGGACTTTGACAACACAATACCGAGAGGAAAACACGTGATAGAAGGTAAGAAGAGAAGAGAGAGTGAGAGCATGCAGAAGAAAGAAGAAGAGGTAAGTAAGATCGCTTACTCTTCGATTTAAGTCTGTTTCTAAGAGGTTTCACCTACGTACATTTATTTGGGATGTAAGAGAGCGACCTATCATCTTTATCATTAGATGTTTGCCCTAAGTGGCGAACAACTGGAGAGGCCTATGCACTGCAATAGGCTGATGATGATGATGAATACGTCAGGGGGGCACTTGACTCCACTCCCCCTCCCTGAGTGGGATTATTCAGGTTGGGATTATACGTTTGACATTCGTCCACAAACGTCCAACCATAAACAAAGTTAAAACGTCTACTTTCATAGTACGTACGGCCAAACTATGGAACTCTTTGCCAGGCTTCTCGTTCCGCGAGACGTACAATCTTCCGATGTTCACGGCAAGAGTGAACCGGTTTTTGATGGGTGAGCGCGCTCCATCGTAGACTATTATATCGCTTACCATCAGGTGAATTGCAGTCAAGCGCAACCCATATTGTATAAAAAAAATCAAAAACTAAATAAATAAATAACCCAAGACATGCCACGCTGGGCCACACAGCGTCACCTAGCCCCAAACTAAGCCGAAGCTTGTACTACGGGTACTAGACAACTGATAAACTTACTTAGATACATTTTTTTTTGTAAATAAATACATATTATACATAGAAAACACCCAGACCAATACAAACAGACATGTTCATGAACACAAATGTTTGTACTGTGCCGGAATCGAACCCACGACCCTTGGCTCAGAGGACAGAGGTCACTACCAAATAAGCCACCGAGCCTGTCAAAACTATGTTCTTCGATAGTGCCGTTCCGACAAATTTAAAAAAAAACGCATATTATTACAACTCTGTCCTTTCATTCTCTCAATGTTGCTCTTCAGCATCATACTTGCCTATCCATGTTATAGGAAGAGAAACAAGACGAACCCGAGAAGGACCTTCGGCTGGAAGGCATCGTCCTGAAGCTGCCGCACACCATCCGCAACATCTCCACCAAGATGACCCTCTCCAACTCCTTCATGATCAGCAACAACAACACCTACGCTGTGGCCGGAGTTAGGTAAAATTATTTTAGAATAGAATAGAATAGACTTTTTTATTTACCATAAAGATAACATCATCATCATCATCAGCCTATTGCAGTCCATAGGCCTCTCCAGTTGTTCGCCACTTAGGGCCAACATCTGGAGGATATACCCATAATCGCCACGCTGGGCAGGCGGGTTGGCGATCGCAGGGCGTAGCTTCTCGCTCCGGTGACGCTGCTGCCCGTCATCGGTCTGTGGTACTTATTTAGCTACGCCTTCAATTGTGATGGTTATACCGCCACCAGTCGGTAGCCAGCGCCTCGTTTGTTATTCGGCAGGATGCACCACGGGCAGGTGAGGTTGGCTTAGAGCGAAAAGATGATGGCTCGCTCCCTTACATCCCTCGATATAATATAACATGATGTATACCATCTTACTTAAACTTAACACTAATACTTAGCTAAAGCACTTACAGAAAAGCACTTACATAATGCATAGATACTTACAGAAAAGTTTAGCATTCATATTTAACAAATCTTAAAACTAAATACAGAGCTAACACATTCATAAAGCACTCAAGTCAAATGTTGTAAGTTGGAGGTATACATAATGAGGATATACATGCAAAGCAAAACGTTACCTACCGTGCTAGTTAAAAACTGAGTTACGGCTAGGTAAGAAATTTTATTAGGTTCCTGAGTGTAAAAATTAGTTGAAAATGATTTCATTTGACAGATGGAGTGACAATTTGCGCATGACGGCAGGCATGTGCTGGATGCGAGAAGCCCAGGATCGATCAAAGTGGCGCATGTTGGGATAGGCCTATGTCCAGCAGTGGACTGATGTGGGCTAATGATGATGATGAGCTGAGAAAGAAAGAGTTATTTATTTACATGGCATAACAGTTTAGGTTGCTATGGTAACGTTTTCAAGACATGTCAGTTTGTAAGAAAGCTTTAGATAATAATTTTTCACACCTTGGGTTATGTGTTAGCATGGATCCCTAACTTTTTATAAATATAATATAGCCTATGTTCACCGGAGATAGTGTAGCTTCCAGAGAGTGAAAGAATTATTCAAATCAGTCCAGTAGTTTCGGAGCCTATTCATGTCAAACAAACAATCAAATCTTTCTTCTTTATACTTTTTATTATTAGTGTAGAAGTGTAGATTTATTACTGTTCCAGAGGCAGCGTTGTCTGCCATTGAACCACACTATTCGTCCTCTATCTACCTAATTACTTAACTCAGTCAGCTTTATATCTTCCAGGAAGAACCTCTACGTCTGGAGTCTAGAGACCACAAAACTGATCAAAGTCCTAGACGCGCACTTCGGCCGCATCGTCCAACTGGAGCCCCTCACCGTGGGCTCCTGGAACAACGTCATCACCTCCTCCATAGACCGCACCGTCAAGATCTGGAACATAGACAACATCTTCGAGCAGGTCCACAAGATTGATAGGCAGGAGTTGCCTATTGATTCTATCAGGTAGATATTATATGTGCATAACGTATGGGTACGTATTTATTTATTTATTTTGGGTCATGGGATAGGTCACTTTGATAAAGTCCTTGTGAATTACGGTAGTATAGATTTGTGTTTTCAACATGGAAGTTTTATAATAGACCACAGGTCGATCACTAATGGCCGGTGGTCTGATTCCATCAAAGATGTTAAGGGGATAAGTTTGACTGCAGCACTCAGACGGGCTGATGACAGGGTGGTGTGGAAGCAGCTCATCATTACTTCAACCAGGGCCTATCTGGACGGGCACAACCTTCAGCAATAAAGAAAACGACGAAGAAGAAGAAGTAAAGGACCGTTTTTCTCACATAAACTCATAGACCACCGATTTTTCAAATAAACTTTTTTTTCAAAAGTTTTTAAAGGTGCACAAAATGAGTTTATGTGAAGAAACCACTGAATCAGTTCATCACATAAACTGATTTTTCCAAATTTTTTCGTCGGGACGTTATTTTATCAACAGTATGACATACTCGTAGAGTTCCATGCAACCTTATATCATCAGATTCAGATCGGATCAGACCGGCTTGCAGTATCTGGCTGCCGAATGCACTTATACTTACTTACTCCGCTGGCTCAGCGACCCGTAGTGGATCGTGGCCTCTGACACAACAAGACGCCATTCTATCTTGAGCCAGCTCAGACCAGTTGCCGATCTGTAGCCCAAGCAGGTCCTTCTCCACCTCTACCTTCCAGCGGTACCTGGGACGCCCAACCGGGCGTCGTCCGCTTGGCCGTCCCATGTAAGCTGGCTTGACTGCCCGATCCGCCGCCATCCACGCCACATGTCCAAACCAACGGAGTCTGGCAGATTGGACTTCACCGATAATGTTGGGCTCGGACACCAAGTCTTCAATCTCCCTGTTCTTCCTTCGCCTCCATTGGCCATCTTCTCCTTTGGTTGGTCCGAGGATTTTTCGCAAGATCTTCCTTTCCGCCACTAAAAGTCTACTTTCTTCCTTAAGGAATGCACTTATAGTCTTACCATACCTGTTTACTTTGACTCATCCAGCTTAGCCCGCGACAAGAAGCTAGCGGTGACGGTGACGAGGAGCTGCTGGGGCCTGTGGGACACCAGCACGGGCAAGCTGCTGGCGCAGCTGGCCGACGCGCCGCTGGGCGCCATCGTGACCCACGCGGTGGTCACGCCCGCCGGGGACTACGTCGTCACGGCCGAGTCGGGCAACGTGCTCATCTGGGACACACCCGAGAAGCAGGTGCGATGAACTCAATTTACCTAAATTCTTGAACATCATCATCATCATCATCATCATCATCAGCCCACATCAGTCCACTGCTGGGCATAGGCCTCTCCCAATGCTCGCCACTTCGCTCGGTCCCGGGCCTCTCGCATCCAGCACTTGCCAGCCGTCCTGCGCAGATCATCACTCCACCTTGCCTGAGGGCGTCCTACACTACGTTTGCCGAGACGCGGTCTCCACTCCAGAACTCGTTTACCCCAGCGGTTATCGGTTCTGCGGCTAATATGGCCAGCCCACTGCCACTTCAGCTTACTGATCCGGTGAGCTACGGTAACTTTGGTTCTCTGCCGGATCACCTCATTTCGGATCCGATCTCGCAGAACATTTCATTTCTTGAACATTTCCTCCACAAACTCCGAAGTCAACTCACCATAGGCTAAGTAACTCACCATAAATAGGTAGGTTCCATATGGTAATCATCTTCATCATTAGCCTGCCGCAATCCACTGCTGAATATAGGCTTTCCAGTTGTTCTCCACTTTGTTCAAACATCGGGAGGCTTCAGCCATAATCACCACACCGGGCAGGCGCGTTGGCGATCGCAAGGCAAAGCTGCGGTGTCACTGCTGTCGGCTATCGGCTGGGGGAATTAGCTACGCCTTCGAATGGTGATGGTTCTACCACCACTAGTCGGTTGCCAGAGTATCGTTAGTTATTCGGCAGGATGTCAGAACTTTAGCATATGATCTTAAGCTTAGCAGGATCTCCATCATCAACATGTTCAACTCGACAGACAAATTCGTGTTCTACTACCACAGTGGCAGAAAAACCTTGAGGATGTCCACTTGTTCAGGTTTGTAATCTTATTAACAGCTCAACAGTAGTTTAAGGTTTCAGGGTCGGCAAAGAACATGCGAGAGTTACTAAAGTGACCACTTACCTACCATCAGGTGACCTTCAGGGCCCCTCAGTCATTAAAACCCTAAGTTCGTAAACATGCCCCCAACGAACTCTAAAAACTCAATGTCAGAACTTTGGGGTCAAATCTTAAGCTTAGCAGGTTCTCCATCATCACCACGTTCAAAACGACAGAAAAATCCAAGCTATTCTCACCTGCCCGTGGTGCATCCTGCTGAATAACAAATGAGGCTCTGGCAACTGACTGGCGGTATAACCATTACGACTGAAAGCGTAAGTACCACAGGCCGATGACGGGTAGCAGCGTTACAGCAGCGATGACTCCCTGCTATCGCCAACCCACCTGCCTAGCGTGGCGATGACGAGATCTTTGCGGTCTCAGTTTTAATAAAAAAGAGATATGATCGTCGCAGTTGCAAAACTTGTTTGCTGCAACAAAATGCAAGTACGAAATTTGTCAATCTTCCAAAAGTATTTTGTACAGCATCCACTATTTTATATTGTGACAGCATGAAAGCCCCATTTCTCTTTATCAAGGCACCTTTCAATGTAAGTAGACCAGAAACTTGCCTTGTGCCTACAAAATACATTTTTTTACGATTTTATGATCGTCCTATAGGTATCATGTGTAGTCCGTTTTTAAAGATTGTAGGTACAGGGTTTGTTCCTAAGAGTCGCTCTAGAGTGCGATACAAAAGATTCATTAACTCCAGTTTCAACATCCATGTCCAGGTAATATTCAAAGAAGAACAGAAAGGCGTGAAGCAAGTACTCCTTCTAGAAGACGGCACCAAGTTCATTACAATTTCTATGAAGGTGACCCCCAATGACGTGGAGACGGTTGTGAATGCAGCCATTGTTGCGAGGACTATACCAGGTAAGAATGCAAACGTTTATATGGCTTTGACTTAACTACAATATTTTTATAATCCCTGGCACTCAAATTGCAACTACGGCCACAGACATTAGATCAGTTAATGAGATTGGATTAGACTTGACCACTTGATAAATAATTTGGGTAATTTACATAAGATGTCACCAGGTGCTGATAAATCTCTAATCTGACTTAAACAGGATTCATTTTAACACGCGCGGCTTATCTTGATCCAGCAGAATCTAGCAGAATCTTCTTGGTGGTAGAAAGGAACTTCTAATTTAGTTCACGCCTGAGTATCGTAAACTTCCCCACCCAGTTATAATAATATGTATGATACTCACAGTGAGTATCATATTATTTTTTTTATTTTATTTTTATTTTTTTTTATTTTTTTTTTATTTATTTTTTTATTTTTGTTTGTTTTTGTGCAATAAAGAATATCTATCTATCTATCTATCTACTCAGGCGTACAAGGTACAAGGGGAAATCTTAGTTTAAATCTCAAAAATATTATTTATAGACTCAAGCGGTTTGCATGATCGATTTATTAATTAAACTTTTTTACCCAAGATGGAGAGAAGATCTACTCAGTGGAGTACGAAGTCCGCGGCATGAGGTACCTGGCGGCGGTAGTGTCTGCAGATGAGCATCATCTAGTGGCTCCGGGTGTGGACAAGTCCTTACGAGAGTGTCTGCATGTGTTCCATGTAAAGACCGGAGCGAGGCTACACAGGTATGTTTACCCGTACACCCACTGAACCACATCATAGCATTAGGCCTGTTGCTGTAAAAAAAAATGAATTGGTCCGTCTTTTAGATTGTTCAAAAATAAAAGACACGTATTTTTTCATTTGTAAATTAGACCAAAAATGACAAAAATATAGCCCGTTAAAATTACGCGTGACGTCGAAGAGTAGGAGTTTTTTCGCCATTGAGTGACGTCAAAGACCCCCACTAATACATGTTGATGTATCTGTGCTATTTTTTGTTTAAATCAAAAAAAGGAAAAATACGTGTCCAATATATTTGTATTATCTAAAATACGGACTAAATAAAATGTAATTATTTTGGCCTTGGAAACATCCCTAACCATCAATTTTAACACTTTTTTTCGTTTGACTTTGACTTTATCTATATTAATTGCTTTTATATTTCAGAATCCCAATTAAGAACAGCGGCATAAAGGACATGCAGTCGATATCAGCTCTACCGCACAAACCTCTCTGGGTGGCCGTCGTTGGCAACGACAAAGCCGCTATTCTGGATATCAAGACCAAAAGACACGTTCGGTAAGTGAGAGTTTTTATACTAAGTAAGTACACACAAGCAAAACCCCGTGACAGGCACAGCAATAAAACGTGCAAAAAAGAAAATCCTCAAACGATGTGTCCTTCTTCTACAAATCCTCTTGTCATCTTCCACATCCTTTTCTCTCTCGTACTTGCTCCTCGCCATGACCGCCGCAGAACAACTCGCGACAAATAACACTTCAAGTCAACCGTCATTCCGTCCCCGCCGGCGGGGACTCTCGTCGCCCCCCAGCTTTCGCGCCCTTTTCTCGATACCGGCACGCGCCTGGTCGCTTTTCCCCCCAAACATACGTCCGTCGGGCATCTCCCAGCAACGCCCTGAGCCGAGACTAGAGCCCCACAGGGGGCGCCCTCAGCAACGTTGCTTAAATTTTAGGGGTGAGAGCCTTCCGCTCCCCCAACAGTCCGGTGATAATGACGAGGCCGCCCTGGACATAGTAGTCATTAAAAAAAATCTGTTTATGGATGACGTCACGAAGATACAGGGACCCACTCTTTCGACAGCGATGCGTTCTTTGTATACGTGTTTTTATCGATACCCAAAATTCCAGGCTTGTTCCCCGCTGGAATGGCGCCTGCACGCGAGACGGGAAAATAGGCCTTTGTGCTCCCACCAGAGGAGGCCTGGACCTCATCGAGCTCAAGAGAGGCACCACGGTACAGCCGCTCATCTCCCGTGCGGCCGAGGGCGTCTTCTCCATCATCACCATGTTCAACTCGACAGACAAATACGTGTTCTACTACCACAGTGGCAGGAAGACTTTGAGGGTGTTCAGGTATGTGGTCTTCATCATCAGCCTATTGCGGTCCACTGCTGGACACAGGCCTCTCCAGTTGTTCACCACTTAGGGCAAACATCTGGAGGATATACCCATAATCGCCACGCTGGGCAGGCGGGTTGGCGATCGCAGGGCGTAGCTTCTCGCTTCGGTGACGCTGCTGCCCGTCATCGGCCTGTGGCATTTAGCTACGCTTTTAATTGTGATGGTTATACCGCCACCAGTCGGTTGCCAGCGCCTCGTTTGTTGTTCGGCAGGATGCACCACGGGCAGGTGAGGTTGGCTTGGAGCGAAAAGATGATAGGTCGCTCCCACCCATCCCCATGTGGTCTTACTATACAGGTATTTCCAGTAGGTTCCATAAGGTAGAAAACGACGTTATACTCGCATTGGTAGCTTTTCAGGAATGTGATCTTATTGAACAGGTTTTTACACAAATAGATTCCATAAGACTCAGCTAAATGAATATAGGTGGTAAGGTAGAGTATTGAACGACAATCGACTCTTACCTAGCATCCAGCCTTGGATTACCGTGCAAGACCTAGATGAGTGAGCACATCTTCTTCGGTATATTAGTTCTTGCTATTTACCGTCAGGAAATTACAGATCTCTTAGGTAAGCTCATGGGTATCATAGCACAGTGTCTATGCTATGGCATTCATTAATATTAGGCTGACATCTTTGTATCTGTCTTGTTTTTGTCTGTATCTTCTTTATTTTTTTCAAATTTTATTGTTAGTACCTGCATTATTTTGACGATTCATAAGTGCTTGTCATAAGTCTACGTGAATAAAGATATTTTTCATTCATTCTTATGAACTATGCCATAGTCCATATAAAGATGTCAGCCTAATACCAGCTCCTGTGAAGTTTTCTTCTTCGTCGTCACACTCTTGGAAGAGTGGTCGGTAGTGGAGATCAAGATGATCAGTATATTTACCTGACCACTGTTGGGTATGTACACGCGGCTTCCAACGGTTCTTTAAATTCAAATTTAGCTGCTGTGTTTCCTGATTAACTCAACGACCAAAAACTCACATGTCCTCTAGTTATATGTTGTCTATGGGCTGAGGAGATCACTTAAAATCATGGGGCAACTCAGACCCCGTTGTAGTGCTCTTGTGGGAGAACATAATAAAAGCAGGAGACAAAGAGGATGCAACTTCTATACTTATAATAAATCTGTAGAGAGGTCAATTCTGTACATGAAATATATTTTCAAAATAACTATCAGGGGGTGATTAGTGACCGATACTGATGCCAAAAATGCAATCAGTAAAATTTTTGTCTGTCTGTCTGTCTGTCTGTCTGTCTGTCTGTCTGTCTGTCTGTCTGTATGTTCCTTATAGAAACAAAAACTACTGGACGGATTTTAACGAAACTTGGTACAATTATTCTTCATACTCCTGGCCAGGTTATAGGGTACTTTTCATCACGCTACTATCAATAGGAGCAGAGTAGTGAAGGGAAATGTTGGGAAAACGGGAGAAGTTACTCCATTTTTTAAGCTTCCGTCGCGTGTGCAGCCTTAATGGTTAAAGTTACATAGAAATTATGTATGACAGAAATATTTTACATAAAATTGACTAAAAAATATCCCGCAACAGCATATGTCTATCTTTTATGGTTGACTCACAATAACACGTGTAACTCCTGATAGCTTAGCAGTTCGGAGCATTCTGATTATATTTGTTTACTCTTACGTTTATAATACTCTCATTCATCCCTAATTTAAAAAAGTTATCATTATTACCTATTCAATAAAAAAAGAATCATAGAAATCGGTATAGAAACACCAAACTTATACATGAAATAAGCCATCGCGCCGTCGCACGTGAATACTGAATCATGCTATAAGGATTATTTTTGTGTAACGGTTGCCGCGCTCGACACGGGTCGCGGCGGCGGTAGGGTATAAAAAGGCGGGAGGTCCGAGAGCTAGCTTCATTCAATATTTGGCTGTTGATGCGTTCAGAGCGATCGACCTTATTGACAGACAATAATTGATATTGAGAAACCGTGCCAGCGCGACTTTTAGTTTTTAAATAGTTTATTTGAATTTCTTTTGTTGTTATATTGTAAAATATTCGTTCAAATTAAAAATTATTAAGCGTAGGTACTTTTATTAATTAAAGTAGTTATAAGTATTTATTTTTAAGTGAAGTAGGTATAGGTAGATAGTTTTGCACAGGCGTTTCAGCTTTAAAAATATATTTACAAAAAAAGTATCAGGGGGTGATTAGTGATCGATACTGATGCCAAAATGCAATCAGTAAAATTTTTATCTGACTGTCTGTCTGTCCGTCTGTCTTTCTGTCTGTCTGTATGTTCGTTATAGAAACAAAAATTACCTACTCAACGGGTTTTAACGAAACTTGGTACAATTATTCATCATACTCCTGTGCAGGTTATATGATACGTTTCATCACGCTACAATCAATAGGAGCAGAGCAGTGAAGGGAAGTGTTGGGAAAACGGGAGAATTTTTTATCTGAATGTTTGATTGAGCATCACGCAAAAAGTACTGCATGGAATTGAATGTGGTTTTCACCAATGTATTGCTAGAGGTCTAACTTAAGATTTGGGCATCATTTTATGGAAGTCCGTTAGTTTTGAAACCCGATATCCACGCGTGCGACGCCGCTGGCACAGCTAGTATGTCATAAGAAACTGTTCTTGCATCCAGAGTGGACGGAATGGCTATAGCCGAGTACCGAGCGCCTGCTGAAGTTACCGGTATTGCGAGTGCGCACGGGGGCAGAGCCCTAGCCATCGCGTCGCAAGATGGCTGCCTCAGCGTGCTGGACATCGTGGATCCGCACGAGTAACGGATTTATTGGACATTTGAACAAAGCACTTTCCTTTGAAGCTTTTGATTGGAGACTGTCTAGTTGGTTTGATCTTGTGACTGCAAAATATGTAGAGAGGTTCAATCCAATGGCAAAGATTGAACTGTGCGTTAGCATCCATAATTCAAAATAGCCTCAGAACATCCTCTGGCACAGGCCATGCCCAAAAACTTTCATAATGGCTAATTATTATTAGGAACCAACTCTTAAGTATTATGTCTAGGTAGACATTGGAAGTCCAATTTTATGCAAATGTTTCAAGGACTATTTTGCTCCAGTATCTTTATGTTCTTCGTACGACGAGCCCTCGTCCTCTGATATCATTATAGGGGTTAGGAATACAGATTTAAAAGTTACCCGTGCTGTCTTTCTGTCCATGTAGGTAACAATATGCTAATCCAATTAAAACTGTTATGAGGAATTTATTGGCTAAACGATAAATAATATTTTAATCAATCGGCAGTCTCCAACCAAGAGTATTTATCAACGACTTTTTCTCTTTTTAATCACTTCTTACATTTTGTGACTTCTTCAATATATCTTTTGTAATCTTCCACACTAAGAAACACGCAGATTAACTATATCTCTTATGAAATACTTGAGATAAACTCTACAAAAGTGGAAATAGATCGACATTCAATACAAGGTATTTGCTTTAGTAACTCTTTATGCCTGTGTCTGTTTCTACAATTTAGGAAAGTTTATCTTTAGTACGTCAGTTTTATTAAATCAATGTGGTAATAGTACAAAATATAATTTTCTTAAAATTATCAATATTAAGTATGTATTAATATAAAATATTAATTATTTTTGTAATTAGTAACAACGTATGTAACTAAGTAGCCGCTAAAGGATGTTTAACATGAAGGTATCTTTACAATAAAAAAGTAAGTTCCACTATTTCATAGCGAGGCCACTCATAGAAATGTTTTCATCACCCTTTATCTAGCTCGAAGGACTATGGTAACTCAAGTCTGTACAATGGATTCAGGTTTTACATTCTAATCAACCTTAAAAACTTTTAACTTTAAAGATATTTAACATAGAAAAATATTACGATATACAGATTGGTCCTTCGAGCAGGAGACATTAAGATGTTTACGCACCTTATTTACATTATCATTTTGTATATAGCCAAAGGGCAAATTTCATATATTTTATGTAGAATTTGTTGCCTAGAAGTAAGTAGATGGTAGACACTAGATACACCTAAGACTACTTTTATTTAGGTCAGTTAGAAGGTCTTTCATAAACATTGACTCGAATACTATCAAAGTAAATACAACTACTTCATAACCATATAAAAGTAGTGTAAGTAAAAGATTTAAAGAATTTTTAAGTTAGCTTCATCAAGCATTATTCATCACTTTTATGACATTTTCCGTCAAATAGATTAATAGTTATTTATGTGGTCATCCTAAATGTTTAAGTCTAACATTTCTAAATGTTAAGATACACCATGATAACAAGAATCTACTATGCATACGATTAACAAGCCTTTGGCCTTTAAGTTGAGCACACATCATAACAAGCTATTATGGGCTTTTTGTAGAGCAATAGACGGCTGTAAGGAGATTCCTGGTAAAGAAGATATAGAAGAAAAAGGGTCCGATGGGAAGACCGTCAAATGGTCTGAACCAGCTTTAACTAAGACTGTTCTAATATAAACATGTTCACTACAATATTAATAAATTATTATTGATTTATATAAATGTATATAAGTACCCCATCACTTTCACGGTGTACACTTTTACAACGTACCTATTGTACAATAATTTCATTACCTAAGTTACAATTTTATTACAATTAAACAAATATGCGTTCGGAAAGTTCTCTCGGAAACTAATCCGAGATGAAAATATCTCAATAGTTCATTCAAATTTGACAGTCCTAACCGATAACTTTTCCCTGTGCTCTTAGGCGTGTCCCAGAGAATGTACCCTCTTCGATCCCTCTTTTCTGAAAGATCTTTCCGGAAGCATTTGTGAATAGCCTCGCAGGTTGTCAAATAAGAACATGTAAAAGCACTGAGCAATATATCCGTAGGATTTTTCAACCTTTTTAGACCAACACTTTCGTAGTCCACCAACGATAGTTAATGATTTTTCTTTATAACATTTAAGTTTTAAATCAACATGGTGTATATTAACATTTACTGGGCTCTATTTCCTGACGTTTTCAATAATAATTCGTTATCATACCAGCATCGGTCGCGTTTCCAGATCAGTCGGTGTACCTACCTATAGCCAGAATAATTGTACAGAAGCAGTATAATAGTGGTAATGAATGATTGATTTGGTTACTTCTTCATTTTGCCTTTAGCCTCTTCTTTACTACGCTATGCTATTGTAAAAAATAACTACGTTTGATAACGAATTACTAAGTCCTTTATCCATTAATTCACAAAGTCAACAAAATGCTTTAAAATGCGATACCTAATCTAAAGCTTAAACGAAGATCAAAGAAGACTATTACCACTATGGCAGTGGCAACTGACAAGTAACTCATTTGGTTACTTGCCCGTTGCTCAAAGGACTTTGTGCTTCTCTTTCGGTTTCTATCAGCAAATGATCTACTATGCTATACCTACAATTAAATAGTATCTACATATTCCGAGATTCTGGGCTATGCTATGTTTGTTTTTAGCCCTTCGAGCTATATCGATGTGCACTTTTTGAGCGAATTGGATAACGTAGAAGAACCCACAGAGGAACAAGCCGAAGAGCCAGAAGAGGCAGAAACGTGAAGAAAATAATATGTCTGCGCAAAATATCATGGAAATAGAGAATATGCATTTAAATAGAGTCACCAATCATATATTTAAATGGATTCTTATGATTCGGGCACATCTTCTTCGTTATATTCACTACCTATAACCTCACTACTTTTCACCGCTCTTCTCCGTTCCTCTCCGCCCAGCTCCGCGTAAGTGGAAACGCACCCTAACATGTTACTTATTATAAGAGAAATAGCGACATTGGGTGGGATTTCAAAATCATGGTGAAAAAATATAATACCTACTTATTTATCGAACGTTGCTCTGATTAGAGAAATTGCCTTTCGCTTCTTATAGATTAGTCGTGTTCTTGTAGTTTAGAGAACTTGTCTTCCCACTATTAGAATAGTTTGGTAGTGCACTTAATGGTAGGGGAGCCGGGGATGCTAAATCGGGATTTACTCGAGCATTATAGAGACCTATTCGATTGCGAAGCTTAGATAATTAGAAGAAAAAAATGTTATATAATATATACACTTTCATTGGTGGGGGAAGCGGCTATAAATTTTCAAAAATGTAAAAAAAAACCGATGCATGGACATACTGGAGCGCGTCAGATATTGATAGCATCAATGTTTTACGTATTTTGGAAGATGTACGTATGTTAATCTGATTGTTTCCATGGTGGGGGTAGTCATACGTAAGGGTTGAAATCGATAAAAAAAAAACTTAATCGAGCGCGTCAGATTTTCTAAGGGGGTGTTAAGTGAACCTAAAAAAAAGCTCTTATATAATAATCTGACGATTTGGATGTGACCCAAACTCGCGGCCATTTTTAAACTGTGTAAAAAAAAATCGCCATTTTGAAATACTCGAGCGCGTCAGATTAAGATATATATGGTTCATCTATATACCCTAGACGTGCTGTCTCATAATCTGACGATTATCTAGAGGGATTCGCCTAATCTGACAATTGAAAAATTTTATTTTTTATTTTTTCAAATCTTTGGCGTCATGGCGTCATGGCAACAGAAACCAGAGTGGGGACGGAGTGAGAGAGTCATAGATAGAGAAAAAGTGAGAGAGGAATAGAAACGCGGAGTGGGGAATACAGGGATTACGAAGCTGCACGCATTAAACTTTATTAATTAGTTTTCCTTACTTCGGCTTATGGAAATCGTCAGATTATATATTTTTTGTGAACGTTGAATTATTTCCTTCAAAATAAAAAAAAATTTAGCCACGCTCGAGAAAGTCGAGATGACGTTTTTTTTTTACAAGTTTGTAACCCACCTACTTCTTAACGACAATCGGAAATTGTCAGATTAGTGGAATATATACTTTTTAGCATGTAACTAACTCACCCTACCTTAATCTGACGCGCTCAAGAATTTCTGATGATCAACTTTTTTTTACTAATCTGATCCTTTATCCTTGACGGGCGGCCGCATTTACGGGACTCATGTTTGGTGGAAGTATTTAATCGGGTACAAGGTATCTCCCTATATGTTAATCTGCCGCGCTTTAGTAACTCCCAAAATCCCCCCTTGGGCTCCCCTACTATAACTAGGAAAGGTAGATAATATTTAAGGCGTAATTTTAAGAAAAAAGTGCAGTAATTGCCACTTAATTTATACACTTTGTGTATGACATGAGGATGTTGTTTGTATAATAACAATCCTTATATTAGTAATTCTATTGAAAGGGTTTAAATATTGTGTGTATCCAAGTAGTTGATGATTCAAATCTTGTAAGAACATGATTTAGATAGGTATCTATCTAGATACTTCTATTAATTAGAGAAAACATTTTAAATTTGCGTTGAAATATTTTTGGGAATGACATATTTTTGAGCATTTACAATAAATTTATATTTTAAAACTGGGCTTATAATGATTCTGTAATAATGTAAGTCATATTCTATCAAACGGAAAATATGAAGAAGAATTATCTGAATATTATTCTTTGTACCTACAAAAGCGAAATATCAATGAAATTCAATACATTAATTATCAATGAATGATCTCAATTGTAAATGAAGGTATGGGGTGCTCGGTCTTTTGAAAATTATCTTTCAGCCAAATGATGAGAGGGATCAGAACGATTTTTACGAGTTTTTTATATGAAATATGTAAGTAATTATATCGTTATTATGAATACCTAAAGCTATTCAAAGGTAACCCATGTATAATTAGGTTACCTAGCTTTCACTTTTAGACAAATAAAAAATTGTATTGCCTTAACTTTTTTGAGCAGCACAAAAAAAATCTTAGATTCTTTGGAGGTTGGAATTGGAAGCATGGTGAATCTATTTTATTGCATTTTTGTATCCACTATGATAAAGTTTAGTGTATAAATTTGGTCTATTGTGCCTTAAAGTTCTGTGAATTAATAAGTTAATAGAATTGATAAAATAAATCGTCTTCGATGATGCATTAGTTATTGACTGACTTTATTCTTGAAGCACCCGAGTTTTGTCACTTTGTCAAACAAAACTTTGTCAATTTTCACTTGACATGTGTAGAAATGGACCTCGTAAAAAGGCTGATTGCCATTAATTCAAACAAAATCGTGATAGTTTGTCCGTTTAGAGTTAAATTTCAAGAGATCTGGCTGTGTCGATAAGATGTCTGTGATAAATCGAAAGGTTTTCGAAGTAGCGTTGGTAGTGATCCGTGCAACTTTTTGGAATATTTTATAGTTTTGTAGTTTACTAAGTTAATTAGTTGAACCCTTATTATTAAGCTCTAAGTTATTATTATTACTAATGTGCGTAAAATGGAGAAGATAATCGGATAGGTATAGATAATGCGATCTCACATTCATCAGATTATACTCGTATGTGCAGAAAAATGACAGGGGCTCAGGGGCTCTCAAACCTACCGCCCCTACCTGTGATGATAAAAAGGCCGTTCATCGTAGCTATTTAGGAATATACAGTTCATCTATGTATTTTACACTACCGCAATAACAAGTTAACATACGGTTACTTACCACGGGAGACGTTTAGGCCGTTTTCCCCTTTGTCATGGAAAACAGATACTTTGTCAGTCACTTACTGTCAATCTGGTACTTTGACAGTTACTTACTATCAATCTGGTACTTTGACAGTTACTTACTGTCAATCTGGTACTTTGACAGTTACTTACTGTCAATCTGGTACTTTGACAGTTACTTACTGTCAATCTGGTACTTTGACAGTTACTTACTATCAATCTGGTACTTTGACAGTTACTTACTGTCAATCTGGTACTTTGACAGTTACTTACTATCAATCTGGTACTTTGACAGTTACTTACTGTCAATCTGGTACTTTGACAGTTACTTACTATCAATCTGGTACTTTGACAGTTACTTTTTTTTTTTTTTTTATAGTGGCTCGACATAATGGCTTCTCTACGCCTGATGGAAAGCGAAAGAGAAGCCCAAGCCGCTGTGACAACTGGCAAGTAACTGGTCAGTTACCTGTCAGTTGCCACCGCCATGCCGGCCCACCCCTAACCCCCCCATGAGCTCCGGAAACCCTACTCACCGGCAGAAACACGACCCAGAGGTCATTTGGCTGCGGTATTCTATAGGGTGGAGGTCCTTCCCCGGACGGGCGGCTCAATTCAAGCGAAGATTCGCTATGCCCTACCTCTCTTGACTTACTGTCAATCTGGTACTTTGACAGTTACTTACTATCAATCTGGTACATTGACAGTTACTTACTGTCAATCTGTTACTTTGACAGTTACTTACTATCAATCTGGTACTTTGACAGTTACTTACTGTCAATCTGCTACTTCGACAGTTACTTACTGTCAATCTGGAACTTTGACAGTTACTAACTGTCTTTTGACAGTTACATTAAAACTTAACTTATATTAAAGCACCTTTTTCTGATCCTCACTTTCGTGTCATATAAACTTAGTTTTAACTAATTTATTTACACAAAATTGTAACTTTGATTTAGTATTGTAGATTTTTAATTTAATTTACTTTTTCAAACAAAGTAACAAATAGTACAAAGTAGAAAACACAATAAAATACAGTGTAGAAAATTTATCGCTTTTTATTGAACTTATTTCTATCTTCCTTAGCCTATTAAGTTTTCTGTCTGTGAACTGTCAAGTTAAAAAACATAACCCTCTTTCTGGTGCAGTTGGTTAAAAATGATGAAATATCCTATATTCTGTTTGTGTAGGTAGCTCGAAAATATTTTTGCATATTATAAACATTTTCAATTAAATTTTAATGGAAGTAGAATAGTAGGTACTTATAATGTAGAAATCAGAAACAAACTAGAATATTTCTATATTATAAGTACTAACCTAAATTATCAATTACTATGAACATAATTTGCAGAATTGGGAAACACAAACATTTTGTTTTCGATTATTTTGTTTTAAGTTTTTATCTCAAATTAATTATATTGTTTGTGGCCTCCTGCCTAAGAAACCGATTGGTATTTTTTTTATTCATAATAAAATAAAAAGAGAAGTAAAATAATTACAATTGACCTGTCGTAAAATACAAAAACGTATTTAGATAAATACAAAGTGGTAATATAAGTATAAAAATAGATAAAGTAACACGTCCGTTACAATTAAATACTGGGATCAAGAAAGCTCTAAGTAAAAAACTATTATACATCACATTCGTTCATATAACTACTTACATAATATTTACTTCAACCAAGGGTCCACAAAAAGTAGAATACAAAATATTAAGAAATTAGGTACGTGCCTATTTCACACAACATTAACTTTTTAAAAACGTCCCGACCAGAGTCTTTACGTGAAATCTAGGCTGTCTTCTTGGCACTTATTGTACCCAAAAAAGTATATTTAACAAAAGGCATTTTAAAAAGCATTTAAAATTGCTATGCCAGGGGTTACCCAACTGTGCGCCACAGCGCTCTTAGGCCCTATAGAAAGTAGCATGGAGCGCCGTGAAAGCATAAGAACTTTAGCTTACACTACCAAGAATATGTCGCTGATTATCAACCAACTTGTTAGGGCAACATCAGATACGTTCTAAACGTATAAAGTGCGTCATGAAAGATAAAAGTTTGGGAACCCCTGGCCTATGCTGAAGTTCATTCCTCAAATTAAATTCCTCAATGATCGAACTCTGGAGAAGACGAAAAACTTTACAAAATGCGCCAAGGATCCTTTCATATATTCAGTAGGTACAGGCTGATACAGTGACTATTGGTCTTCGCGATAATGCCGCCTAAATTGTGCAACGAGTGTCTGTTATACCTAGATTTAAGTCAATTGTATGGTGCGCAATAAAGAATATCTATCTATCTATCTATCTTCTACCAAACATGGACCCTCCATACAAGCTCGCATCACTGATCCATCACCACAGTTCTTCAGAACTCGTACTCAGACACAAAGATGAACAGCTTCGCCACGGCAATGCCTCCGAACTGGTCGTTGTTGTAGAGCTCCATCATCAGCTCCAGCTCTATGCTCTGGGGACCTTCCAGAGGCTTCACCAAGGACACCACGCCTTGGTGGCCAGCTTGCACCAGTCTGATAGAAAAGTGTAAAATATGTTAACTAAAGCAGTCCACTAAGCAGACACAAATTCTTAAACAAGTAGTGCACGACAGTCAACGTGTTAAGAAGATTATAGAATGTCGTGTGGTTTCCGGATTTAGGATACGACCACCCTATCTCATCCCATCGGTGTCGTAAAAAACGACTAAGAGAATATCAGGAAATGGACAGCAGCGTTTACCTACAAATTAAACGTACTGCGGTCACCAACCCTCCAAGTGCCAAGCCAAGCGTGATGACTAAGGCCAAATGACAATTGTTATTGGGGAATTCATATGCCCAGCAGTGGATGTTTACAGGATGATTATGATCACTTGTTAATTTCCACCCAGGCAGGTTGCCCAAAGGGCGAACAACTAGAGAAGCCCATGTCCAGCTGTGGACTGATGATGAAGTAGGTTTTATTTGTACCCAAGTAAATCCTGATGTTCGTTTCCTGATATTCCCTTAGTCGTCTTCTATGATGATCAGAGATCACAGGATGAGACGGGGTGGTCCAGTCTCTAAGTCTGGAAACCACAAAATGATTGTAGGATACTTACAAGAAGCTGTTGATATCAGCTTTCTTCTTGACCGAGGGCGGCGCGTTCACGTCAACCAGTCTCAGCTGGAAGCGGATCTGCGCATGCGACCACGTCGGGCCTCTCATCGTAAACAGGTCCACCTAGAAAGGAAATTGACATGGGAATATATGCGAGTACTTAGCAGTAGGTATTAATAGTTTATTTAAAAGTCGGTAATGGTTTTTGGGATGTAAGGGAGCGACCCATCATCTTTTCGCTCCAAGCCAACCTCACCTGCCCGTGGTGCATCCTGCCGAATAACAAACGAGGCGCTGGCAACCGACTGGTGGCGGTATAACCATGACAATTGAAGGCGTAGCTAAATACCACAGACCGATGACGGGCAGCAGCGTCACCGGAGCGAGAAGCTACGCCCAGCGATCGCCAACCCGCCTGCCCAGCGTGGCGATTATGGGTATATCCTCCAGATGATTGCCCTAAGTGGCGAACAACTGGAGAGGCCTATGTCCAGCAGTGGACTGCAATAGGCTGATGATGAATGGTTTTTTAACATGATAATTTCCGCGAAGAATTTTCTTGATTCGTACTTTTCAGAGAGTGTTTTTAGTAGTCGGGTTTTAGCTTTAAAACTCTATTGTACTATTTACAAATGCTTACCTTGGCTGCTGGTATATACAAGTTGGATACGAAGGTGATAAAGTTGTAGGAGTAGGTGGAGGGCTGGTGGGCGCACTCCCAATCCGCTGGAGGGCATATCCTCTCCATTTTAGTGCAACGACTGAAAAATAAACAAAATGTAGTAGGGTCAGTTGCCATGCGCAGAAATGTTTTTTTTTATAGTAGCTCGACATAATGGCTTCCCTACGCCTGATGGAAAGCGACAGAGAAGCCCAAGTCGCTGTGACAAGGGGCAAGTAACTGGTCAGTTACCTGTAAGTTGCCATCGCCATGCCGGCCCAACCCTAACGCCCCACAAGCACCGGAAACCCTACTCACCGGCAGAAACACGATCCGGAGGTCATTTGACTGCGGTATTCTATAGGGTGGAGGTCCTTCCCCGGACGGGCAGCTCAATTTTAACGAAGATTCGCTATGCCAGGTGGCAACAGGTGGCAACTGATAGGTAACTAGGTAAAAATCATCGTACATCTCGCACCAATTCTAGATTTCATCCTTATCATCTTGATAGTTGGAGGTCTCCCACGGTGCGTTTTGCGCGCCATTTTCTGCCTCGTGCAACCGGTCTTTGGAATCAGCTTCCTGCTGCAATTTTTCCGAGTGGATATGATTTAGGGACCTTCAAAAAGCGAGCCTATAGATTTCTCAAAGGCCGGCAACGCACCTGTGACTCCCCTGGTGTTGCGGTGTCTATGGGCTGAAGTGATCACTTACCATCAGGTGACTTTCAGGCCCGTTTGCCCCCTCTAGCATAAAAAAGGTAACTGACCAGAAGATACACACTAAATAAGTGTACATACTTCTTCGACTCGAGCTGATACCCCGGTGGGCATACGATGCGGTGGCAGCGGTAGCTACCGCGGGTGTTGAGGCAGACCGCGCTGGCGCCGCCCCCCGTCCAGGAGCCGGACTTGGCGCAAGGAGCCTCGCCTGTCTCGCACTCGTCGATGTCTGGGGAGAGGTGTATGGTGATCACACTCTACTGATGGAAGGTCGGCCACAGCACAGCTGTCTATCTTCGAGAAAGTCACTTATTTACTCATTCGCGTACATACAAGAGAGACCAAAAGCTTTTTACACTGAGCACGCACTTTTTAGTCTGTTAAAATAGAACCTATGCAATTATATGCTACTGCATACGCACACAATGCGCAAAAATCTGTCGCGGATATTTCACAGATTCAACGCACATCGATCATTCTGTCGGCAGAGCTGTAGGGACCTAGATGCTCTTTTTAAATGTCTCAGACGCATACTCTATCGCACAAAGAGTGTGCCGTCTGCGCTGCACCTAAGTCTATGTCTGGGAGAGAGGGGGAATCCTATCCTACTGAAATTATAAATGTTAAAGTTGGATCCATCCATCCATCCATCCATGATCCATCCATGTTGGATGGATGTTGGTTCCTCTTTCACGCATTAATTACTGAACGGATTTTAATAAAAATTTACAGTATTATAGCTCATAATATGTTGGATTAACACATAGGCTATATTTTATCACGCGGGCAGAGCCGCGGGCAGCAGCTAGTTTAATTCATATATTCGAACGAACGCGGGAGAGATAAATGGGAGGGATTTATGGAGCAAAAGTACGCGATCCGTTTAACGAACGATCGTTTTCAATTTTGGTGAATGGGAAACACTGGGATAAATAATCGCCAACTTTCTGAGCCTGACTGTTACTGAATAATTTCTTGATAGAAAAACCCAATTACGGTCTTTTCGACCCGGGAGTCGAACCTGGGATCTCTTGCCTTGTGAAAACTGGATTTAAGAAACAAAAAAGGCTCAGATGAATTTCTGGCATTAACCAGATGGGGGGAGTCCGGGATAGAGAAATGTGGCGCAAATTTAAGAAGCTTCAGCAGTGGACGGTCCTTTTGATTGATTGATTGTACAAGTACTTATATGTATTTTTATTGCTGAAGTTTGTTAAAAAGTAACCGACGCCCATAGAATTCACCAAAGCCAGGGACACAGCCATACCGCTGCCTACCGTGAGGAAAAAAGGTTGTGAAGAGATTTTTAAAGGGTAGGCAACGCGCATGTGATACCGCTGGTGTCGCAGGTGTCCATAGGCTGCGGTAACCGCTTAACATCAGGCGGGCCGTAGGCTTGTTTGCCACCCAGTGGTATAAAAATAACCCAAGACATGCCACGCTGGGCCACACAGCGCCACCTAGCCCCAAACTAAGCCGAAGCTTGTACTATGGGTACTAGACAACTGATAAACTTACTTAGATACATTTTTTTTTTGTAAATAAATACATATAATACATAGAAAACACCCAGACCAATACAAACAGACATGTTCATGCACACAAATGTTTGTACTGTGCGGGAATCGAACCCACGACCCTTGGCTCAGAGGGCAGAGGTCACTACCAAATGAGCCACCGAGCCTGTCTACCTCTAAATACCTCTTTATTATGGACCCAACTTACCAATACAGCTCCTCTTGTCTTCCGAGAGCCGGTAACCTGACGGGCAGTCGCAGCGGTAGCTGCCTGGCTCGTTGAGGCACTTGCCCACACACACTTTGGACTTGAACTCTTCGCACTCGTTTACGTCTGCGCATGTTCTGTGAAAGATAACTGATTATTGGTCTAATGGTTTATTTTTTGGCCACGCTGATCAATTTTAAGTGGACTAGAACACTACGCTGGAGAGATTTTACTGACACATGTAGAACATTCACTATTCTCTCAGTCTCATAGTTTAATGGGCCGACAATTCAATATTTTCGAAGAGAGATCAGGCTTAGGTGCAATGGCAAACATGTTTTACTGTACCAGGCCATTTTATCACTGCCAACTTTCTGGCTCCGAAACAGTTAGGGGCAGCGCAGACGACAGACTATCCGTGACGCACTTTTTAGTCTGTGATGCAATTATATCCACTCTATAGAATACCGCAGCCAAATGACCTCCGGGTAGTGTTTCTGCTGGTGAGTAGGGTTTCCGGAGCTTGTGGGAGGTTAGGGTTCGGCCGGCATGGCAGTGGCAACTGACAGGTAACTAACCAGTTACTTGCCAGTTTTCACAGCGACTTGGGCTTCTCTTTCGCTTTCCATCAGGCGAAGGGAAGCCATTATGGCGAGCTACTATTAAAAAAAAACAAAAGTATGCAGTAACGCACACGACGCGGATATTTCACAGACTCAACGCACATCTTGGATCATTCTGTCGGCAGAGCTGTAGGGACCTAGATGCTCTTTTTAAATGTCTGAGACGCAGACTCTATCGTACAAAAAGTCTGTCGTCTGCGCAGCCCCTTAGTGAATGATTTTCTGATATATCATTTATGTATCCCGTTTGTTACTTTAATGGCCGGCACAATCGCCGCTTCACGCCCTGTTTAAAAGATCCTAGAGTAAATAAGATTTAACAGTCTCTAACTGATTGTCTGCACAGCATTATTTCATGGTTTCTTAAGCCTGCACAGTGCCACGCGTATTTCTATTAAGAAAATGAGCGAAAGATATACGATCACAGAATTTCTCAGAGCATTCAGCAGAGAGAGAGTTGTATAGTACCCATAGTACAAGCTTCGGCTTAGTTTGGGGCTAGATGGCGCTGAGTGGCCCAGCGTGGCATGTCTTGGGTTATTTATTTATTTATCACCACGATATATTTGCTTGTAAGCTAAGTTCTAAGCTGTTTTTTCCCTACCGGTAAGCTATACTCACTGGTTGTCCAAGTTGAGCCGGTAACCCCTGTGGCAGGAACACCGGTAGCTGCCCCATACGTTGTTACATCGCTGCTCACACAGCGACCCGGCGCGACTCTCGGTACACTCGTCTACATCGACGCACACCTGATGGGAATTTATATTAATTATCTGTACTTATAATAAATCTGTAGAGAAGTTGTTTATGACCCTTTTTATGTTGATGTAACATAAAGTATAATTTGTAAATATAAAATAAAAATAATTAATGACACTCTAAAATAAAAGCAGGTATAGAACCTCATTTTTAGGATAAGTTATGTTTTCCGTTGCTATGGCAACGGTAAAAGGCAAACAATAAAATTTGTATAGAATTAGTGCATTCCGAGATCACATGTTTAGCAGATCAACATACTTTTAAAGTTCATATTAAACGTAGTTCAACCTGAAAACCATTGCATTTTACTTACGACGCATCAAGATCAATAGACCAGAAGAAACAGAAGTCAATTCTGTACATAAAATATATTTTCAAAATAACTATCAGGGGATGATTAGTGATCGATACTGATGCCAAGTCTGCAATCAGTAAAATTGTTGTCTGTCTATCTGTATGTTCGTTATAGAAACAAAAACTAGTGAACGGATTTTAACGAAACTTGGTACAATTATTCTGCATACTCCTGGGCAGGTTGTAGTATACTTTTCATCGCGCTACTATCAATAGGAGCAGAGCAGTAAAGAGAAATGTTGGGAAAACGGGATTTTTTTTACTGTATGTTTGAACGCGAATTACGTGAAAACTACTGCATGGAATTGAGTGCGGGTTTCACCAATTTATTGCTAGAAATATAATTTAAAAAAATCGGTATCATTATATGGAAGTCCGTTATTTTTGAAACACGTTATAGACGCGTGCGACACCGCCGGCACAGCTAGTTCGGAATATACCTACCTCATCTTTTCGCTCAGAGCCACCTTCACTTGCCCGTGGTGCATTCTGCTGAATAAAAAAAACGAGACTCTGGCAACCGACTAATGGCGGTTGCTGACCGACTGACGCGGTATTTGGCTGCGGTACTCTATAGGGTGGAGGTCCTTCCCCGGACGGGCAGCTCAATTCGAGGTAAGATTCGCTATGCCCTCTCTTGAAATCGACACCAATTTTAAGACACCCAAGGGATGAGATAGGGTGGCATTCTAATATTGCTCCCCGGATCCGGGGGCAGGGGTATTTACCCTCCCCGGACCAGGAGTGCCGGCCGCTTATCATCTGCGGCTGGCCAGGGCAGGCAGGGATATGGCCGTATGCTTCGGCGCTACCCGTGTCCCTGCAACTTGCTGCCCACTGGCGACACAGGGGGGTTTAGTGGGTATGCCCTCCCTTTTGGGAGATGTGAGTCCCACACACCATACCGCCTCCCCCTGGAGACGGCATGAAGGCGCCTAATGCATTCCCCTCTTAAAAAAAAAAAAAAGGGTGGCATTCTAAATCCAATAATCAAACGGACACATTGAAGATCAAAAGAATGTTTATTTCTAACCTTATCATTCACTGGTGCTGATCGGAATCCATTGTGACAGCGGCACTGGTAGGAACCGACTGTGTTGATGCAGTCTGCGTTTTGGGAGCATATTGGCTGAAACAAAGGGTAGGAACATGAACAAAGTATTTAGGGTACCCCGTATAGCAAGGGGTGTACACGGGTTTCCTTCTATAAGGCATCCATTTACCAAAACGTGAGCGCATCCTACGATCACATTAAGAAGACAGTTCAAATTACCAAGTTCCCGGAAGCCTTGCACTCGTCCACATCCTCGCACTCGTGGTCACCAACCAGCCTGTGGCCAGCAGGACAGTTGCAGGTGTACCCGCCTGGCAGGTTCATGCACCACTGCATGGGCCCACACCGTGCCTCGCCGGTGGAGCACTCGTCAATATCTGGAAGAATGTACAAGGATATAGCTAGAGAAACTCTCATCATCATCAGCCTATTGCAGTCCACTGCTGGACATAGGCCTCTCCAGTTGCTGCCCCTTACGTTTAACACCGTACGGCGAAGGTCTGATTGACTGATTAATCCTCGCTTAAACTGCTTATAATCCAGCAGTGATATTTATGCAACATCTTTATCAGAATGTCACTAAAAAGCTGGTTCCTTTCCATACCTTCGCAAGTGCTATCATCTCCCAGCCTGTACCCTCGTGGGCACCTGATCACCGAACCCCTGTCGGCTATCCTCGTAATTTCTGGCTCCACCACTCCACTCCCGGTGAACTGAGAGTCGTGATTGACAGGTATCTTTGGCTCCGCCGGTGTGTACACTGAAGTAAGATTGGTTTTTTAAAGATTTTTTTTTATTTTTTTTACAGTAGCTCGACATAATGGCTTCCCTAAGCCTGATGGAAAGTGAAAGAGAAGCCCAAATCACTGTGACAACGGGCAAGTAACTGGTCAGTTACCTGTCAGTTGCCAATGTTGCCACCTCCATGCCTACATAAAATACATATTACTTACATAGAAATCGAGTGCGGGGATCGAACCCACGACTCATGACTCAGAAGGCAGAGGTTACTACCAAATGAGCCATCGAGCTAGTCCAGTTTATCAGTTGTATAGTATCCATAGTACAAGCTTCGGCTTAATTTGGGACTAGATGGCGCTGTGTGGCCCAGAGTGGCATGTCTTGTGTTATTATAATAAATAGTTATTTATCTACTCCACTTATATTCTCAGTAATGAAATGATTAGATGTTCTTAACACTGTGTGGTCTTTGACATGATTGCTACTGCGGTCTGACATACAGCGTTGCGCCGCATAGGAATTGATTTCAGGACCCATAGCTTATCGCTTGCAGTTTGTGGTTTGCGGTTAATTTACCGGTTCAGCCCCCGGTCCAGAACACTGTGGACAATGCATATATTCAAATCGAATATGTTGATATTCGATTTGAATATTAGGTATGCTTTGTCTTTTTCTAACCGTGACAAAACATAGGTATCGTAGATGATTAAGTAGATTAAGCTTTATTAAACACCAAACAGTTGATTTATAAATAGACAACAATATCATCATCATTATCAGCCTCTCGTGCAGCCTATGGCCAGCAGTGGACTACCAGTTACACCACTGCTGGACATAGGCCTATCCAATTGTTCACCACTTTGCTCCATCCTGGGCTTTCGTGTCCAGCACTTGCCAGACATCTTGCTCAAATCCTCGCTCCATCTGGCCTAAGGACGTTCTGCACTACCTTTTCCGAGAAGCGTTATCCACTCTAGAACTCGTTTACCCCAACGGTTATCGGTTCTGCGGCTGATAGGTATGGCAAGCCCACTGCCACTTCAGCTTGCTAATCCGTTGAGCTTTGTCGAAAATTGATATGTTGGTTTGTAATCTTTTCCGATGATGATGATGAGTTGACTGGCTCGGTGTTTCAATTGGTAGTGACTCCTGCCTTCTGAACCAAGGGTCGTGGGTTCGATCCCTACCCGAAACAAACATTCGAATGATGAACGTTTGTGTTTGTTCCGCATCTGCGTGTTTATAATAATTATTTGCATTAAAGTACCTAGGTAATTTGTAACATAATACAAATGCTTAAGCTACTTACTTTGGGATCGGAGCCATGTATATGATGTTGTCTAATGTATCTTATAATATCTCATAATAAATACAAAATTTATAATGTAAAATAGTAGATAGACTAAGTTATATATGTAGTAGTGTAAGTTGAAGGATGGCTATGCTATCGCATTGGGTTATATCTGTAATGGTAGCATAAGGTTTTTAAATAAATAAATAAAAATAAATCTTTGATAATATATATCTAAAAACTCAGGTAAAATAAGTTACCTGGCTCATTGCCATAACCAGGTGGGAACTCCTCGCCGTTCCTGGTGGGGACGCAGCGGTGCTTGATCTCGTCCAGGTGCCAGTTGGGGGGGCACTCGCATCGGTACCCCCCCTCGGTGTTCACGCATATCTCCACCGCAGCGCAGTTGGCTTGACCGTTCACGCACTCGTTTACATCTGAATGAAAAGGACTTGTGATGAACACATTTTGCTCTCTGCCTGGTCTAAACGTTGACTGGTAGAGAATGCTCTTAGCATTATCGTCTTTTGTACCATTTTGTGCTATAAAGTTTCAAATACTCGTAAATAAATAAATGAATTTACATAGATTTATGCTAATGAACCTCCTTACAATTCTCTATGGTTGTGATTTTGAAGGATGGCATCTTATGTCTCTGGGTATTAATCCAATAATATAGAAGCTTCATCATCAGCCCACATCAGTCCACTGCTGGACATAGGCCTCTCCCATTGCTCGCCACTTCGACCGGTCCCGGGCCCTTTCGCATCCAGCACTTGCCAGCCGTCCTGCGCAAATCGTCACTCCACCTGGCCTGAAGGCGTCCTACACTACGTTTGCCGAGACGCGGTCTCCACTCCAGAACTCGTTTACCCCAATGGCTATCGGTTCTGCGGCTGATGTGGCCAGCCCACTGCTTATACTGCCTCTAACGAAGTTCATGATAGGTATAGGGCCACTTATCAACCTATTCTTTATGTGAATTCCCTAGAAATGTAGAGACAATACATTCAAAACCCTTGATAAATAAGTGAAACTCTTTGCCAGCACACGTGTTCCCGCCTTCTTATTGTATGGGATCCTTTAAGCGAAGCGTGAAGAAGCATCTTGCAGGCCAGTATGGCTGTGATGACTGACTGAAAACCATGGTTTCCCGCCCGTTGTCAAAGCGGCTTGGGCTTTCTTTCCTGCTTTCCATCAGGCGGAGGGAAGCTACTATGCTGAGCCAATATAAAAAAAAAAGTGACCTTAACTCACCTTCGCATTTCCCAGTCTTGGAGTTGAGATGGAAGCCGACATCACACAGGTTCCTAGGCTTGAACGGCCTGATCTTCCGAGGCCAGTACTCCGGGTAGCCCCAGAAAGTCCTGGCTGTAAAGAGAAGACCAGAACTATATGTAGGTAGGTATTACCAGCGCAAACAAGACATCTTTTTCTTTCTTTTCTTTTTTAACCGACTTCAAAAAGGAGGAGGTTCTCAATTCGACTCGTGTGTTTTTTTTGTTTGTATTTGACCTATAATCTCCCACTGCTGGGCCAAGGTTTCCCCTAAACTTTGGAAACATAATATCATTATTAATATCATTAGCGATAAGGCCGCCTAAATTGTGCAATGAGTGTCTATACCTAAATTTAAGTCAATTGTATGGTGCGCAATAAAGAATATCTATCTATCATTATTATTCTCGCACATGGCAACATACTAGTATACAAGGAACGGTTTCTAAATATGAACTTTCTTTTTTATTTGAATTGGATCACCGCATCTCATCTTGTGGGTGTCGTAGAGGACAACTTAGGGAATATCAGGAAACGAGCAGTAACGTTAACCTGGGTACAAATAGAACCTACTGCAGTCACCAATTTGTCTGCCAAGCGTGGTGACTAAGGCCCATGAAATAACACTTGTCATTGGAGGAGTTAACGTCCAGCTGTGAACGTTTGCCAGCTGATGATAATGATGATGATGATGATAATGATGATAATAATGATGATAATGATGATGATATCAACTTACGTTTATCAGTAGTAGTGATAGGCGGTGGCAGCGTTGTACTAGTCGTCGTAGTACTAGAAGTCGTGGGCATAAAGGCGCAGACTCCCGTGTACAAGTCCCGGCGGTATCCCGGGGAGCACTCGCAGCGGTACCCTCCCATGGTGTTCTTACAGGACTCCGTGACGGGAGAACAGCTGTGCTGGTCGGTAGTGCATTCGTCGATGTCTGGGAAAAGTAGGGAATAATTAAGTATATAGAATACCGCATCCAAATGACCTCTGGGTCACGTTTCTGCAGATGAGTAAGGTTTCCGGACCAGCGGCGGTGGCAACTGACAGGTAACAGACCAGCGACTTGATTATCTTTCGCTTTCCATCAGGCGTGGGGAAGCCATTATGTCGAGCTGCTATAAAAAAAAATATCGTCAAAATAAATTTTAGGTCCCTCGTGTCGCTTATTTTTTTTTTCTGGGCTTCGGCTTCTGCTAAATACCAAGCAGGAAGCAGTCATTTTGACGCGAAAAAAGACCATAAGTACAAGCATCGCTTCGATTGGAATAGAAGAGGATAGAACTTAGAAGCATAGGGAAGTACGATCCATCGTGCCAAATGTACTTTAACCTTAACTCGCCATATCATGATCAGTCTTTCACAGTACCCTGCTGGACATAGGCCTCTCGAATTGTTTACCGTGAATTCAACATCTGGAGGGGAGCAGGCGGGTTGGCCATCGCAGCTTCCCGCACCAATGACGCTGCTGCCCGCAGTGCATCCTGCCGAACATTAAGCTGGAGTCCTGGCGACCGATAGATGGCAGTATAACCACCACGCAGTAAAGAAACTCACCGTAACAAGCTCCATATTCATCCAGCTGGAATCCAATCTGACAGTTCGTCGGCTTCTCGTTTATTTTGGTCCACTCATTCTTAGGTATATCCTTGATGTTCACAACCACAGAACCATCGTCCTTCCTCTCTCCTTTCACCGTCGCCGTTTCCTTCCCAACTTCCACATAAACCATGGAAGGAGGGGTCACTGGTGAGGAAGATGGAACCGGACTGTACGTGGTTTCTAAACCAGGTTCTGTAGGTTCAGGTTGCACGGATTCGTTGATGTCCGGTTTTGGTCTATCCGTTGGTTTTGGTTCTTCGGGTTGGTAAGGTCTGTACGTTGGTTTGGGACGGTTCGGATTATATGGGCTGTATGTAGGTCTTGGACCCTCAGGTTCTTCAATTTCGGGTTCTTTTTCGGTTACTGGCGGTTCTGTAGGTGGTTCTTTTGGTTCAGGAGATGGTTCCGGATTGCGAACTGGGATGTCCACCCAAGTGTTTGCGGGTTCGGTTGGTTGCAATGGAACGATCTCATTGGTTCTGTCGTCTGGTTCCTTTGGTTCTTCGGGTTGCTTGGGAGGCTCAGGCTGTAGGGGGACTTCGCTGGGTTTTGGTGGCACTTCGGAAGGCTCTGGTTTAGCCGTCGTGGTTGTCGGTCGTCCCTCAGGTTCTACCGGTTGGGCTATTGTTTCGTTGTCTTCCGTTATGTCTTCACTTGAAGGGAAATGAAAAAAGAAATTAACTTATAAATTACAGTTTTCAAGTACAACATCAACATGAAATGAAAATGAATTTATTCGATGCATGTCCACAACATGACTGGCTCGGTGGCTCAATTGGTAGTGACCTCTGCCTTCTGAGCCAAGGGTCGTGGGTTCGATCCCCACACATTACAAACATTTGTGTGCATGAACTTGTTTGTTTGTATTGGTCTGGGTGTTTTCTATGTACAATATGTATTTATTTACAAAAAAAAAATGTATCTATGTAAGTTTATCAGTTGTCTAGTACCCATAGTACAAACTTCGGCTTAGTTTGGGGCTAGATAGCGCTGCGTGGCCCAGCGTGGCATGTCGGGTTATTTATTTATTATTTATTAATTTGGTAGGCAACTTAAGTCTAAATAGGGAATATGCATGAAAAATAGTTTCAGGTATTTACTAATTTATCGTAAAATAGATCAAAATCTACTACGAACAGTGAAAACAAAATCAAAATTGGTTGAAAAATGGGCGAGATACAGTCATTGAAAGTGAATATATCCGTCTCTCTCTCGCGAAACAGATTTTTCTATGGAGTTAGTACGGCGCTTACGGTACGTGACGTCAACTACCGCATCGGATCTCTCTGTCTAATCAATAACTTTAACGCTTTATAACTCGCTTAATAGAAAAGATAGTTTAAAAATTCTTCGATATTTATGTATCTGGAAGACAAAAGATCTCAATAAATCCATAAAAAAAAGTCATGCATATTCCCTATTGCGTTACAAAGAAGGTATGCATCCAATAAGACTAACACTCGGCATGTATCTTAGCACGGGGCAATCCGAAGATGGTTTCCAATGACGACTTAAACAGAGGAGCGCTACATGCTTACCTACACATACTCGTACTTGCTTAAGCATAAGTTGTGCACTTTTTACACATCGAGCATGAATCTGATAACTGTCGTCAGAAATACTTTGTTCACACTTCGGAAGGATATAATTAAGAGCTCAAAGTAAGTAGCACGAATTCCGTTGCCATATCGTAAAATTTCCCACTTCATGATATGCTCGATAAACACATAAAACTTATAACATCCCTCTTGTTGCGTTTGTAGTTAAAAATGGGCAATAATACTTCATCATCATCATCATCATCAGCCTTTATTATCGTCCCACGTCCACGTCCCACTGCAGGGCATAGGCCTCCTCTCTTGATTGCCATTCACTACGGTCCTGCAGTACTCTCACCCAGGTTTTCCCCGCCACTTCACTAATAATACTTACTCAGAGTCATAATAGTACTCATAGATGGGTTGGGGAGTGGTCGTCGAAGTGGTGGAGGGTCTCTGGCGCACGCAGCGGAAGGTCCCGGGGTGGTTGACGCACGAGAACTGCGGGCCTGCGTTGGCGCAGTTGTGCGTGCCGAGAGCGCACTCATCGATATCTGGGGTATAACATAAATAGCTTTATAATAATCATAATAATGTCAAATTCAAATCGTTTATATGTCACGCTACAATTTACACAATACGGAGCGATATAAAAGATAAGTGAAACCCTGGAAGGGCGCAGCAAAAGAAGAGGGCCTAAAACTTACACAATGATCGCGCGATGTAAATTACAGGCAGCGCCATCTCTTAATGTATAGAGGAACTAATGTGCGGCTTACTTGTCGCTACTTAGGATATCGTGTATAGGGTTTATATATATGTTGTTACAACAATAACAATAACAGACCCCACCACCACCACAGACTTTTTATCAGCCGATAGTTTGGTCGGGCTCATATTCAGTATAAACATGTATGCAAATCCGAATTATGCAACGATTTGATATCGGCTGATCTTCCGATCAAACTATCGGCTGATAAAAAGACGGGAGTGACAGGGTATCCTTTCAGTCGACTTTGGCAGAAATGGACCTCGTAATTATTGGAGGATGCATGCGCTGTGCAATTAATACTGGCTACTTTAATATATGAAATTTAGACAGTTCTATTTGATGTGTTGTGCTCTTGTTATTTTTCTGTCTGTCACTGTGAATATATTTGTGAAACCACGAAGTGCTGGCGTTTTTCTATTGTGCGTAAACATACTCTGCTAACCATCTTCCAACAGGTCATGTACCCTTTTACCGCGTAAATAGAGCCAGTTTTTAGAAAAGGTGGTAAAAATATATCGTAAGTAGTCAAATTAACGAAAATTATGTCGGACGACAGCAACGGCATAGGTGGAATTAAAAAACTCAGAGGATCGTCTGATTATGCAAATTGGAAGTTCCAAGTAAGAAATTATTTAGAAAATAAGAATTGGTGGAACGTGATTTCAACGGACATTGAGAATGCAGAAGCTGACAGGAAGGCCAGGACTACAATTTGTTTGTTGTTGGAGCCCGATTGCTTCACGCATGTGTACAATGCCGGAACTGCCAAAGAAACCTGGTACAATTTGCAAAAAGCCTATGAAGACAAAGGCTGGGGACGACGAATCCATATACAGCGGGAGCTATTTAATTGTAAATTAAATAATTTTGATTCCATGGCGAGCTACATTTCGAAAGTGACATTTCTTGCACAGCAATTGTATGATATTGATGCAAAAATACCAGAAGATTGGTTAATATCGATTTTGCTTGGTGGATTGACGCCTGAGTACAGCCCCCTCATAATGGCTGTCGATAACAGTGGCAAAGAGATCACGTTAGAAGAAATAAAAACGAAATTGTTGCAAGAAGGAGATCGCCAAAGTAAGAGTAACATTGACTACGAGCAAGCCATGATGACACGAAAAACGAGAAACGATCCTAGATCTGCACCCAAAAACGGCGATCGTAAGTTCGTGTACAAATGTTTTAAGTGCCATAAACACGGACACAAGGCATCTGAGTGTAAGGAGCGAGTGAAGAACGCGAATGTTTGCTTGAATACGAAGGCGATAGACAAAGATAAGTGGTATCTTGACAGCGGATGCTCCAGCCATCTCACCCACGATAGAAATAAGTTGGTGTCCTATAAACCAGAAACGGGTAACATCAAGATATCGGTGGCTAATGGCGAGAAGATGTCAGTAATAGGGCGAGGGAACGCTGAGCCCCAAGTCAGCGAAAGTGAGAAACTAATATTAGAAAATGTTTCGTATGTTCCCAAATTAGCCATGAATTTAATTTCGGTGAGCGATTTAACCAAAAAGAAATGTACTGTTATTTTCGACGAAAAAGGTTGCATAATTCAAAATAAGAACGGAGTTCTTGCAAAATGTAATGAAGTCGATGGCATATATGAGTTGTCGGAGAAGAAACATAACTTCGTCAATTTGACAATGTCAAAAGAAAATGACAAAAGTTCTAATATTTGGCATAAACGCGTATCGCATTTAAATCGTAAATATATGATCATGATGAAAAGTATGGTGAGCGGCATGGAATTTCAATGCACAGACTTAAGCGAACCATGTATTCCATGCATCGAAGGAAAGATGAGTAAAAGTCCTTTCAAAAACAAAGGAACCAGAGCTAAAGACTTTCTAGAAATTGTACATAGCGACATTTGTGGTCCAATGGAAGAAACATCATTTGCTGGTTCGAGGTACGTTCTAGTTTTTATCGACGACTACTCTCGCAAGACCCATGTTTACTTTTTGAGAAATAAAAGTCAAGCGTTTGATAAATTTCGTCAATACAAGGCCGAAGTTGAAAACGAGAAAAACAGAACGATAAAAATTTTACGAACAGATGGAGGTGGAGAGTACTGCAATGCAAAATTTGATGCTTTCTTGAAGTCTGCAGGTATAAAACACCAGACTACTGTACCATACACACCGGAGCAAAACTCGGTGGCCGAACGGGCTAATCGTACGATTATGGAAAAAGCGAGAACTTTATTATCGGATGCGAATCTGAGTAAGAAGTATTGGGCGGAGGCTGTCAATACTGTTGTATACTTGAAGAACCGAAGTCCCACGAAAGCTTTGAAAGAGACAGTACCCGAAAAGCTTTGGACTGGAAGAGATGTGGATGTAAGTCATCTTCGAATATTTGGTTGTTTGGCCTATCGACTGATACATAAGCAAAAGAGACGTAAATTGGATAAGAAGGCGGAACCGATGATCTTTGTCGGATATCCAGATAACCAGAAAGGTTATCGACTCATGAATCCAAAGACGGGTGAAGTGACAACTGCCAGAGAAGTTAAATTTTTAGAAAATGTTTTTCTCCAAAAAGATAACGTTAAGCAGTCGTCGGAAGTTATAATTAACTTGAATACGTCTGAGAGTGAGGAGAACTGCTTACCAAATGTATCCACGATGAACATTGCTGATGTATTGGAGGTGCGCGATGATGTGTGCCGTGACGATGAACAAGAGAGTATTGAGAATATACCTGAATCGGTAGTACCTGAGAATGTGCACGTACCTGATGAGGTGGTCACTGACGAAGAAGTGATAATACCTGGCCTGCCAGAAAGGAGGTATCCTCAGAGAGAACGCAGACAAGTTGATCGGTACGGTTGCAATGTTTCGAGTGCGAAGGAGAGCAATTTCGACGGAGATCCTGTTACTATCGAAGAAGCATTATCGAGACCTGACAGTGCATTATGGCAGAAAGCTATAGATGATGAGCTTGCGTCGTTGAAGCAGAATCAGACATGGACGTTGGTGGATCTACCAGCTGATAAAAAGCCAATCCAATGCAAGTGGGTATTTAAGATAAAGAAAGATTGCGACGGCAAGGTAACAAAATACAAAGCCAGACTCGTAGCTAAGGGTTTTACACAGGTATGTGGTGTAGATTATACGGAGACCTACTCTCCGGTAGTCAGAAGTTCTACTCTACGATTGTTGTTTTCACTAGCTGCTGAATACGATTGGTTTATTGACCAATGGGATGTCACGACCGCGTTCTTGTACGGTAAAATAAAAGAGGACATTTACATGCTTCAACCGAAAGGAGCGATCTCCAAAGGTCAAGAAACCAAAGTATGTAAACTGCAGCGATCTCTTTATGGTTTAAAACAAGCCTCTAATGCTTGGTTCAAAGAATTGGACAGTGAAATGTTAAATTTAGGCTTTATACAATCTAAAATAGAACCGTGTTTGTATCAAAAACAGCTTAAAGGTAATAAGAAGTTAATTGTAGTTATTTACGTTGACGATTTATTTATATTTGGAAATTGTAACGTTGAGAAGCAAAAGTTAAAATCAGGTTTGCTTGACAAGTTTAAGGTAAAGGATTTAGGCGCAGCTAGACATGTTTTAGGCATGAGACTGAGACGAGATAATGGTGTTATACATCTTGATCAGGAGCAGTTTATTTTGGAATGTTTGAATGAATTCAACATGACCGATGCTAAGCCGGTGACTACTCCATTAGAAGTAGGATTGAAATTGGAGAGGTCGACTAATTCTCAGTGTCACCTACCATATCAAAGTTTGATAGGGTGTTTAAATTATTTATCCTGTAATACGCGACCAGATATAGCTCACGCAGTAAGTGTTCTTTCACAGTTTAATTCATGTTATGATGAATTGCACTTTAAGTGCGCGAAACGGGTCTTAAGGTATTTAAAAGGTACGAGTAATTTGTGTCTTACTTTTAGAAAAACAGGTGATTTAGAATTACGCGGCTATGTCGATGCAGATTGGGGTGGTGCGCTAGATCGGAAATCTTTCACGGGCTTAATTTTTAAAATTGGGCAAAACACTGTTTGCTGGGAGAGCCGGAAACAAGCGACGGTCTCGTTGAGCTCTACAGAGAGCGAATACGTAGGGTTAAGCCAGGCTTCAAAGGAGGCACTTTACTTACGTAGTTTACTGAAAAGTTTAGTAACTGTTGAGAGTAAACCAGTCGTCATTTTCAATGACAACCAGTCGGCGCATAGAATTGCAGCTAACAAAATGATGCATAATAGGACAAAACATATAGACATAAAATACCATTTTATACGCGAGTGTGTACTTGACAATAAAGTAGAGGTTAGGTATATGTCATCAGATAAAATGGTAGCGGATATCTTAACGAAATGTATTCCTGGCCCGAGATTAAAAAGTTTTTTGAGTAATTTATCTTTGTCAAATTATTCAATTAAGAGGGCGGATTAGTTAGATGTTAGATATTTAGTGTTTTTTGTTTTATGTATGTTTTGTTATTAGAATATTGGATAGGTAATGGAATAATTTGCCTAGGTAGAATATTAATTGTTTTTGTTATGCATGTTTTTATTCAGGTATTGTTTTAATGTACAGTAAGCCGCAAAAATGTATGTTTGTTTCATGTGCCGAGTGTTAATATTTTTGAGGGTTATGTATGCGTGCACTTGACACGAGTAAGGGCGTATAGGAAGTAGCCCAGCTTAAATTGAGAGGGCGTATTGGAGGATGCATGCGCTGTGCAATTAATACTGGCTACTTTAATATATGAAATTTAGACAGTTCTATTTGATGTGTTGTGCTCTTGTTATTTTTCTGTCTGTCACTGTGAATATATTTGTGAAACCACGAAGTGCTGGCGTTTTTCTATTGTGCGTAAACATACTCTGCTAACCATCTTCCAACAGTAATGAGACTGGTTGTCATAAATTGAAAAAAAATATATCTGTCTGATCTGTGGTCATAATGTTACCTTCACACTGGCCAGTGGAATGGTGCAGGATGTACCCGGTGCCGCAGGATGTCAGTCTGATGCAGAGGAAGGACCCGACCGTGTTGTCGCAGCGCTGCGACTCTGGGATGCAGTCGTGGCGACCCGCGGCACACTCGTTTATATCTGGAAAAGACATACACATACATAACGTCACGCCTTTCTCCCAGAGGGGTAGGCAGAGACCTTCCATCGGTCCTGGCACACAACTTTTGATTCGTCCACATTCATCAATCTCTTTATACTACTTTCGTGCTTCTGCTGTTATACCCCACTCTCACTATTATACGTTAGTGTCGGTGCTAACAGTCCCCGGTGGAAAAGTCATAGGAAAGGAAAAAAATGTTATTAAAATATGTAGCGACATCTATCTCCACATCGCCATCACATGTATTCAGCAGTTCCGCCGATCGACAACAGATGGCGTTGAAGCTGTAGCGGCTATCAAACTTCATACATTAGTAAAAGTACGCCATATAAGTTATATGGAAAACCTACAACTCACATGCGAAGTTTTCATTACCAATGGTATTCATCATCAGCCATCAAACGTCTTCTGCTGGTCCTACAATGAAAATTTATCATTTATGGGGATTTGTCTTAGTCACCACGTTTGGCAGGCGGGTTGGTGACCGCAGTATGTTTTATCTGTACTAAGGTAAACGCTGCTGCCCGTTTCTTGATATTCCCTTAGGCGTCTTCTACTATACCGATACCATACAGGATCAGCTGGTTCATCATCATCATCAGCCTATTGCAGTCCACTGCTGGACGTATTCCTCTCCAGTTGTTCGCCACTTAGAACAAACGTCTGGAGGATATACCCATAATCGCCACGCTGGGCAGGCGGGTTGGCGATCGCAGGGCATAGCTTCTCGCTCCGGTGACGCTGCTGCCCGTCATCGGTCTATGGTATTTAGATACGCCTTCAATTGTGATGGTTATACTGCCACCAGTCGGTTGCCAGTGCCTCGTTTGTAGTTCGGCAGGATGCACCACGAGCAGGTGAGGTTGGGTTGGAGCGAAATGATGATCAGCTGGTTATCTGTAGGTTTTCACAAGACTTCTCTTCCGCTTTCCATTAAGCGTAAGGAAGCCATTATAAGTACTCCTTTTATTTGTAAGTCGAGATAAAGTTCTTACCAGTACAAGCACCAGTCATAGGATCCTTCTCAAAGCCGAGCTTGCAGCGACATTCGTAGCTGCCGTTGGTGTTCAAGCAGTATTGATGCTGGTCACAGATGTGAGTGCCCTCGACACACTCGTCGATGTCTGGAAAGGATATGGACAGAATAAGAATAAGTAAAATTAAGTATCAGAAAGGCAGACGGCGACAACCAGACGGGTCGTCTGCCACCTGTTGCAATAAAAAAAGAAGAAAGAAAGTCAAGGGGTTAGGTGTAATTCGAAAGGGTTTTGGCTACCTCTTGAGCTCTTGTAAAAAATCTTGTTCCTTATAAAAACCGTATAATAACAGCTGTAATAAATAGTAGGTAGGAAACCAAATATTTTTTTTATAATGGCTCGACACACAGATTATAATCTGTGGTTCGACATAATGGCTTCACTACGCCTGATGGAAAGCGAAAGGGAATCCCAAGTCGCTGTGACAACGGGCAAGTAACTAGTCAGTTACCTGTCAGTTGCCACCGCCATGACTGCCCAACCCTAACCGCCCACGAGCTCCGGAAACCCTACTCACCGGCAGAAACACGGCCCAGAGGTCATTTGACTGCGGTATTCTATAGGGTGGAGGTCCTTCCCCGGACGGGCAGCTCGATTCGAGTGAAGATTCGCTATGCCCTACTTCTCCTAATTTCGATAAGATGAAAGATATTTGAGACTGCTACAAAATAGACCCACGACCTCATTAGAATATCTGGGAGCCGGTGGATCTGAACGACAAATCGGTCCATGAGAAACTCATAAATTAATTATTACACTTATTAACTCTTACCTTCACAGACTGGACTGCCTTGTTTTACACGCATACCAATGGGGCACGGATTGCGTGTCCTAAAATAAATATATTTTTATTATAGGTACATTCTATTTTTTATGACTGGCTCGGTGGCTCAATTGGTAGTGACCTCTGCCTTCTGAGCCAAGGGTCGTGGGTTCGATCCCCACACATTACAAACATTTGTGTGCATGAACATGTCTGTTTGTATTGGTCTGGGTGTTTTCAATGTATAATATGTATTTATTTACAAAAAAAATGTATCTAAGTATGTTTATCAGTTGTCTAGTACCCATAGTACAAGTTTCGGCTTAGTTTGGGGCTATATGGCTCTGTGTGGCCCAGCGTGGCATGTCTTGGGTTATTATTTATGAAAAACTAACCCTCGCTTCCCTTCGAGATAAACATTTTAGGGGCAACGCAGACGGCACACATTTTGTGCGTTAGAGTCTGCGTCTGAGACATTTAATAAGAGCGTCTGGGTCTGCCGACAGAATGATCGAACATGTGCGTCGTGTGCGTTGAGTCTGTGAAATATACGCGACAGATTTTTGCGCGTCGTGTGTGTTACTGCTTATAATTGCAAAAAAGTGCGTCACGGATAGTCTGTCGCCTGCGCTGCCCCTTATTGTCTTTTTAGTAAGGATCCTTAATCTTTTCTAGCAATAAATATAGCTTATAGCAAAATATAGTATCAGGTATGATGGTTCAAATTATGTAAAAGTACCTTATTAAATCCGATTTAAGCTTGCAGTCGTACTGGCCCGGCTCGTTGACGCAGACCTGGTCGGGTCTGCAGATGTCTTCTGTGTCTTCACACTCGTCTATGTCTGTTGGAATTTAAGTAGGATTATGGTAGAACACACAAAAATCTTAAACTAGCCAAATACGTAGAAGACATTGAAGTAAAGTACATAAGTGTATGTCCCTTCACTCTCTTATTCGGACACAACCAGAGAGAGATCTGGGGCAGGACTCCTCCCAAAGGCTTAACGTGCTTTTTGATACACGGAGGTGCACCTACTTACCTATGCCGAATTCCTGACTGTACAGTAATACCCAGTAACAATTCACAGCCCAATCAGGACTCAGCCTATAGCAGCCTACTCAGACTATAACTAACTATAATTGTAGATCGGCGCAGTGACCCAAGCTGAGTCTTGGCCTTCAATAATAAGAGCCTCCATCTAGGTCTGTCCTGCGCAACCTCCTGCCAGTTGTCCGCACGGAGCTCACGCAAGTCATTTTTGACTTCTTCCGTCAAGCGATACCTGGGACGGCCAACCGGCCGTGTGCCATTTGGCAGACGGCCGGTAAAGACTATAATTAAAACAGAATTAAATACAAGCCATAGAAGAAAAATATACTTGAAAGCAGACACTGGGCAATGATGTCCATTAAAAAGGCCTAATTCAGCACTTAAACACCTGCTTCTGGACTCCCCTGGATACACGTCATTGACATCAAATAGTTTATAGTTTAATGGTAGGAAACTTACTCAAGAAGATAAAGTGAACTGTGAATCTTCAGACATTCAGATGATTTTACCTTCACACTTGTTCGTTCTAGGATCAATCTTGAATCCAGGAGGGCAGTGCTTCGACGCCTTGTCCTGGCAGTGGAACGAACCCAGAGTGTTGATGCAGAACTGGGACAGACGGTTGCAGTCATCGTTGTTCATAGAACACTCGTCGACATCTGTGGGAAAAGTACAAAATTGGTATAGACTGATGGTCATAGCTTTTTAGATCCTCATGTCCTCATTGCAGGGGATGTAAGCCACCCTCACCTGCCCGTGGTGCATCCTGCTGAATAACAGAAAAAGCTCTGGCAACCTACTGGTGACAGTATAACCAATACGATGTGAAGCGTAGCTAAATACCACCCAGATGACGGGCAGGAACTGACAGCCAAACTATGGAACTCTTTGCCAGGCTCCTTGTTCCCCGTAGGTATTTTCATTATGTTCAAGGCGAGAGATAATCTTGCGAGATCTCGCCCTTCGACTGAGATCAATCTCGCCTAAAAACGCCGAGATCTCGCGAAAACGAGATCTCGCGAGAACGAGATTGCATTCCCTACTCACAGGCTTCTCTTATTAGGTATAAGTACTAGTTTTTCTGTGTTTAGTATGTATTAAGTATAGTGTAACTAAATTTATTTCATAAGGAAGAGCGGAGCTTCCAAATACAGGCATTATTTGCTTAAATGGAAGCTCCAATCTACTACGTTGTAAAAGTTTTTGTAAATGAAAATAAATTATTTTATATTATTTTTATTTTATTTTATAGAGTGAATCGTTTTTAGATGGGCGGGCGAGCTCCATCGTAGACTGCGATATCGCTTACCATCAGGTGAACTGCCATCAGCCATCCCATATCGAATAAAAAAACCTTCATTGGTGGCCTACGAAGGCCTTCTTCTACACATACAAGTCACAATCACGTCACACTTCCAACACCACTCCTTTTGAGTCAGGAGTTCAAAATAAGATGTCCAAAACGAAACTTGCCTTCGCACTCTTCATTGAAGCCAGTCTTGAATCCTGGAGGGCACCTCTCCTCCACCGGGGGGCGGGCGCTGGTTGCCAAATTGACGGGGTCACCGGCAACCCCCCCACATTTGTAAGCTCCTATCGTGTTCTCGCAAAGGTACGAAGGGCACGGTGGACGGGGCAACGCACATTCATTGATATCTGAAAAGATATAAATGAAGAATTCAGTCCTGGATGGAAAAACGCAATATAACAAAAAGAAAGATGAATACAGAAGACAAGATGATAAGACCGGTCTAATCGTCTTGTCTCTTGTCATCATCATCATCATCATCATCATCATCATCAGGCTGTAAACGTCTACTTCTGGACATAGGCCTCCCCCAATGACGTTTGTCTTTAAAGGGGATGAGCCTTAGTCACAACGCTCGGTAGGCGGGTTGCTGAACACAGTAGGTTTAATTTATCCAGGTCAACGCTGCTGCCCGTTTCCTGATATTCCCTTAGTCGTCTTCTGCGACACCTACGGAATGAGATGGGATGGCAAATCCTGGCTGTCTAAATGAATAAGACATCATCATCATCAGCCTACCACAGTCTGGACACAAGCCTCTCTAGTTATTCGCCACTTAGTGCAATCAAATGGAGGATAATATGGACATCCATATTCACCACCTTGGGCAGGGTTGGTGATCGCAGGACCTAGCTTCTTGCTCCGGTGACGCTGCTGCCCGTCATCGGTCTATGGTATTTAGCTTTGCCTTCAATTGTAATGGTTATATCGCCGCCAGTCTTTTGCCAGCGTCTCGTTTGTTATTCGGCAGAACCACAGGCAGATGAGATTGGCTTGGAGCGAAAAGATGATTGCCGCTCTCTAACATCCCGAAAAAGACATGAAACTTACCATCACAAGCCTCATTGACCAGGTTCCTCGCAAAGCCGGGAGGGCACTGGCCCTTCTCGGTGGGAGTGTGGTTGTCCTTCCTGGGGATGCACCGGTAGGACCCTCGGATGTTATGGCACTGAGTGTTTGGGAGGCACACTGGGGGGTCCAGAGCACATTCGTCGATGTCTGGAAAAATTTGGGACATTAAACTAGGAATATAAACCTGCCAATTACACAATCAGCCCAATGCAGTCCACTGCTGGACATAGGCCTCTCCAATTGTTCTCCACTTTAGTTAACATTAAGGCTTTGCCCATAATCGCCACGCTGAGTGAGCGCTGCTGCCCGTCATCGGCCCGTGGTATTTCGTTACGCATTTGTCATGATGGTTCAATCATGATGGTTATATCGCCACCAGTCTGCTACCAGAACCTAGTTTGTTATTCGGTAGGATGCACCACGGGCAAGTGAGGATGGCTTGGAGCGAAAAGATGATAGGTCGCTCCCTTCCATCATACACACTTATTAGAAACTAGGAATCTAAAAATCTGCCTATTTAGTATCCATAATAGTATGATGGTCTGAAACGCCGGTTCAAGAACTAGAACACACCAAAGACTATAATTATATAAATAGTATGGGATCCTTTAAACGAAGCGTGAAGAAGCATCTCTAGGGCCAGCATGGCTGTGGTAACTGACTAGAAACCGAGGTTTCGCGCCCGTTATCAGAGCGATTTGGGCTTCCTTTTAGCTTTCCATCAGGCAAAAGGAAGCCACTATGCTGATCCAATATAAAAAAAAAAGTTTAAATGATCACCTTGACAAGACTTCCCGTCAGCCATCAGCTCGAACCCTCTCTTGCAGGAGCACTTCACCTCAATCCCGTTGTCGTTGCATTTGTACTCGCAGGGGTTTTTCGGTTTGCACCTGTTCTTCACCACCTATAGATATACCAAAGGGTCATCGGAAAACACCTCATTAAAAAAGCCACATAGCGCCATCTAGTACCAAACTAAACCGAAGCTTGTACTATAAGTACGGCACATATTATGTAGGAAACAGCGAGTCGGGCCTGCCTTAAAGCGAGCGGGCAGCGCTTATGGCGTCATGTGAGTCCTAGTTCTTAAGATCCCATGGAACCCAGCACCTAACTCTGTTATTCGTAGATCGCCGTCGTCCTCAAGGCCGGATAAGGTGCCTGACGAATTAACCTAGGGGTTTTAATAGTATTCCTTGCCCCACCACCATCTTGGAATAGAGAGTCCCACATACACCATTCCCCTAGTTACAGGGATGCACAACCGCATTTTCCCGTTAAAAAGCCTAAACTGGGAGTGGTTGTGATAAAACATTGGAACTAAGCTCACCTCCTTGCAATTTCTCCCGTCTGGCATCAGCATAAACCCGGGGTTACACTCGCACTTGTACGAGCCTCGGGTACCGGTTACAGTGGTGTGCCACAGCTCGTTTGGAGCGTATTCTTCACACAAGGACGGAAGAACTGGAAGAAGAATGAATGCATCAAATCTGATCCAGTTTTATCTGTCAGGTAACGCTGTCAAGATAGATATGGTAACTTAAACTTTTATACGCTACCCTGACTGAATTCTTGCATGCATTAATCTCTATTAGGTACCTACTCTCATCTGCTAATTACTTATCATCTGCTCCTGAGCAATTTTTTAGCAACCTTTGTTGTATATCCTTTAATACGTGCCCATATCTTAACCCCAATCCGCCAGCAGTTCTTCTAAGATTGTTGGGGTCCCATACAACGTCTATCTAAAAGCGTTCCCCACATTTAAACTCCTACGCTTCACTAAGTAATTGTCGCTGTTTACGGTAGAGATGACCGGCCTACTGCCAATTCAGCGTACTAATAGAAATAATGTACTAATTTCTTACTTGCAATTGCAATGGCTATAGCTTTAGTGGTCGTAAGTGACCATCATATCGAGCTGGGATGTAAGGGGGCGACCTACCATCTTTTCGCTCCAGGCCAACCTCACCTGCCGTGTTGCATCTGCCGAATAGCGAACAGGGGCGCTGGCGACCGAATGGAGGCGGTATAATCATCACAATTGAAGGCGTAGCTATAATCACAGGCCGTTGACGGGCAGCAGCGTCACCGGAGCGAGAGGCTACGCCCTGCGATCGCCAACCCGCCTGCCCAGCGTAGCGATTATGGGTGTATCCTCCAGATGTTTGCCCTAAGTGGCGAACATCTGGAGAGGCCTATGTCCAGCAGTGGACTGCAATAGGCTGATGATGATGATATCGAGCTTTAAAAAAATCCTCTTACACTCATGATAGGTACTTTGGCGAAAGTTTCTTCATTATGAGCGCTTGCCAGTGTCTTCGGATTTACTTTTTTCTTGCGATGCTTTCTATAAAGAAAGTAAAAATAATAAATAAATAACCCAAGACATGCCACGCTGGGCCACACAGCGCCACCTAGGCCCAAACTAAGCGATGCTTGTACTATGGGTACTAGACAACTGATAACTGACTAAGATACCATTGTTTTTTTATAAATACATATTATACATAGGAAAACACCAGACCAATACAAACAGGCATGTTCATGAACACAAATGTTTCTTACTGTGCGGGAATCGAACCCACGACCCTTGGCTCGGAGGGCAGAGGTCACTACCAAATGAGCCACCCGAGCCAGCCAATAAATGTCTTATCGTCCTATTTCAGAGGTAGCTCTGGACCTTTAGTGGGAACATTTTGGTGGTTACCTGACAGCACTGCTCATAGGCTTCACCAGCCAGTAGTTCCTCAGCACTGGTCCCGACAGGACCCTGGGCACAAGAACGGCTCGTGCCATCTCCGGACCCCCTCTGCATTCTTTGCAGCAGCCCTGAATACAAATATTAAATTTTAGAGATAGCGTTAAAGATAGGGTTGTTTTGTGCTGGAGGGTATGACTAGAACGGGATGGAGAAATGTTGCGGGAATCACAGGAGGCCAGCATTCAGCAGTGGAAGGACCAGGGCTGTTGATTAATTGAATTAATCAGACCGGTGCAAAATGCAAGTTGTGTATCGATTTACCTGTCTTTAGGTACCTGGCTACCCGGGAAAAGAATAGGCAGAATAACGTTTGCATAAATCTATGAAGGTTCATACTTTCGATTGGTATAGAATTTATCTAATAATCAAACCGGTGAAATGTTTAACCATGCTTACCCCAGTCCATCAAATCATCCCTGGACCCAAATTTGATCGGGCAACCCCTATGCATATTATCATTGACATATTTAATCTTCTATATAAATAAATCTGTAGAGAATGGTTCAATTCTGTACATGAAATTATTTTTTCAAAATAACTATCAGGGGTGATTAGTGATCGATACTGAAGCAAAAATGCAATCAGTAAAATTTTTGGTCTGTCTGCCTGTATGGTTCCGTTATAGATAAAAAAACTACTGGACGGATTTAATGAAACTTGTACGATTATTCTTCATACTTTTCTGGGCAGGTGATCTATACTACTATTCGTCTCATCTCCTAGGATACAACTATGAGTCAGGAGCAGTAGATGCGTTAAATCGTTAGAAGACGTAGAAATTGTTATCTGTATGTTTGATCGCACATCACGCGAAAACTACTGCATGGAAATTAAATGCGGTTTTTCTCAAATGTATTGCTAGAGGTTCTTACTTAACCTTTTGGTACCACATTTTAGGGAAGGTCCATATATTTTTTGATTGAACCCGATATCCACGCGTGCGACGCCGCCGGCACAGCTAGTTACATATAAAATAGTTTCATCCATATATTCGTCTCGGTGAAGGTCGTTGTATGGCGGGATCCTCTACTATTATGGTTACTTTTGCGGCTCAACAATGAAACAACTGTCACTGTTAACATAACTTTTGTCAACACAGATAAGTGTTGCATGTCTGTGACACCCATTTACCCAGTTACCCCAATGTTTGTTTAGATAGGGATCGACGGGCCCGACAACTGATAAGGGAATTATTGCAAGATGTTCACTTCCTGGTCTTGTGTAGGTACTTACGCCTTAACTAGCACAACATTGGAAATCGGTTACTAAGCACCATTATGTTTTTCTTTATATAGTCAGTGCCGGTATTAGCACTCCTCAGCACCTGAGCGAACCTTTTTAAGCCCCAAATTCGCTGTTAAAAGTACGATATTAAAGTAGCTAGGTCTTCACAACAAGTAAGGATAAGATGACACAGCATGACTTTATAGCACTTAAGTATAGTTTTTTTAATGCGACGAGGCGCAGACGAGCAACGTGTGATACCTGATGGTAAGCATTCGACACCGCCCATGGACACCCGCAGCGCCTAACCGAGTTTAGGGTCGATGCCAGCCTTTTAAATATGAAACGCTCGTTTCTTGAAGGTTCCAAGTCGTAGCTTTCGAAAGACTGTCGCACAGGAAGTTGGTTCCACAAAAGGTATTCAAATACCGCAACTGCCTGGATACTCTCGTCGCAAAATCCACTAATCAGCCATAGAAATCCCTTTATCGCAGTCTAGTTTCTTATGAAATTGAAAAGAAGAGAATTTCAGACAGCACAAAAGCGCTTTACCTCTAACTAAATCATAGTGCGAACGGCTAAAGTTAGGAACACCCTATAGAATACCAGCAGTCAAATGACAGAGGTCATTTGACTGCGGTAATTCTATAGGTCGTGTTTCTGCCAGTGAGTAGGGTTTCCGGAGCTCGTGGGCGGGTTAGGGTTGGCCGGCATGGCCGGTGGCAACAGGACCGTAAACTGACCAGTACTTGCCCCGTTGTCACCAGCGACTTGGGCTTCTCTTTCGCTTTCCATCAGGCGTAGGGAGGCCATTATGTCGAGCCACAATAAAAAAATAAAAAATCTTTGCCAGAGTTCATATCTCATAATGTTCAGATTCAAGTTGCTGAGCTAAAAACCAATTTAATTCTGCGCGTTTTTACACCAAAAAATAATATCATTTACTTCAGGGAACTTTTGATGTGCCTAATACCTTCTAAAGTTTAGAAGGTTTAGGCACATCAAAAGTCCCTTTAGAATCTAAACTATGGTATATTAATCGTATTATTGACGAAAAATTGTTGAGAAACTATATACCTACCTACTCGTACAATATAGACAACAGACCGATAAAACTTACCTACATACTTTAAAAAAATACATAATTATTACTTATGTATACTTACTAGGCACCACAGCCAGCACCAACAGACATGTTTATGCACGCAAATCAAATCAAATCAAAATTTCTTTATTCATATAGGCTTTCACAAGCACTTATAAATTTATTTATTTATTTATTTGCAAACATGTTTACAAGCTTACAGAAATACTCCAAAGCGCTTATAAAATAAGTTTCAAAGGTAATTAGATATCAATTAGTAAGTGGTCAATCAGGTAATGCAATAAAATCGACACTATTGAATAAAGTATGTAAATTAAAGAAAATAAACTACCACCGGATTCGGAATGCAGCTTATATCGAGAAGAACCGGCAAGAAAACTCGACAGTACTCTTTTTCAATGCCAATTTTCTTAAAAATTGTTTTTACTGCCCGGGGATGAAACCCACAAACAAACTGGGCATCAACTTACGTTGAAGTATTCCCTGCAGCCACTGGTCCATAGCGAACAGGCAAAGCGTCCCGAAGGCCGGCAAGACGTCGGGCGGGATTGAGGAAGAGCACTCTTCAGAGGTGTGGTATCTGGCGTATCTGGTGCCCTGGTTGCAGCACGTCTGCGTCAGCCTCGGCATTTGTGAGGCCAGGTCGCCTGAAGTAGACAGTAGTCATCTTCATCAGCCTATCCACACTCCACTGCTGGACATAGGCCATCTCCAGTTGTTCGCCACAAGACATACATCTGGAGGATATACCCATAATCGTCACGCTGGGCAGGCGGGTTGGCGACCGCAGGGCGTAGCTTCTCGCTCCGGTGACGCTGCTGCCCGTCATCGGTCTGGGTATTTATCTACGCCGCCAATTGTGATGGTTATACCGCCACCAGTCGGTTGCCAGCGCTTCGTTTGTTATCGCAGGATGCACCACAGGCAGGTGAGGTTGGCTTGGAGCGGAAATGATGATAGGCCGCTCCCTTACACAGTAGTCATCATCTGTCTTCAAATGCCCGCGTGGTGATGTCCACAATATGGATATGCATGAAAAATAATTTCATGTATTTACAATTATCGTAAAATAGATAAAAACATAATACAACAGTGAAAGCAAAAATCAAAATTGGCTGAAAATTGGTCGAGATACAGTCGTTGACAGTAACTATATCCGTCTCTCTCACGCGAAACAGATTTTCTATGGAGTTTGTATGGCAGGCACGGTACGTGACGTCATCCGCCACGTCGGACTCTCTCTGTCTAAGCCTATAACTTTAACGCTTTATAACTAGCTTAATAGAAAAGGTATTTTAAAAATTCTTCGTTATTTATGTATCTGGAAGATATAATTTCTCAATAATCCATAAATAATCCTATATTGTTACTGGGGGACATCTTTGTAGAAGTCACACAATGTATCCAGTCCGTCAATTTGCCATCGTTTTTTTTCTTGTCAGTCGATTTGTCTGGTTAGATATAATTGACATAGAGCGATGCGGAACAGCCTCCGAAGTGGGTGTTGGTGACGAGAGTTCTTTTTTTCATATTTCTAACAAGACCAAATCGATTAACTGACAACGAAAAAAAACGAAGGCTAT
>CM062100.1:1895577-1953033 GCA_031163375.1 Conogethes punctiferalis
AAAGTGGACAATAGTCATCATCTGTCTTCAAATGCCCGCTGGTGGATGTCCACCAATAGGGTATATGCATGAAAAATAATTTGATGTATTTACTAAACTAGCTGTGCTCGCGACTTCGTCCGCGTGGAATAGTTATATTTTCTCCGTTTTTTTTTTACATTGTTCATTATTTCTTCGCTCCTAATAGTTGCAGCGTAATGTTATATAGCCTAATGCATTCCTCGATAAATGGTCTATTCAACACAAAAAGTTGCGCGGTTCACTACCGCAGATCCAAACTGTCTTCAATAATAATACTATATATAGTAATGACCTACTGACCTATTCACAGAAGTGAGAGATGGTTCTATCATATGTGTGACATAAGTTAACCTATTTATAAATAGGATACACCGCCTTATTAGTCACTTATCGTTTTTAACTATTGGTTCTCAACTGGGGCACTGGACGCCCCCTGATGGCCGGTGGAACGTTTCGTGTCCCCTACACGAAAGAAAAATGATGAATGTTATGACGTCAAATCATCGTTTTTATGAACCGTTTTGGCTAATGTGGTAATGACACAGCCTACTGGATATTGTTCGCCTCGTTTTCTAAATGATCTGACCGCGAATCCTCGCTTTAGGATTAGCGGTAACCATTGCGTCACCAAGACCGTTTTTTGTTGAGAAACAAAAACAGTACATTCAAACTGCTTTTCCTAAATCCCGTTCCCGTGAGGATTTCGGGAATTATTTTCTTGGTACACCTCTTACGGTACCTAAGCTACGTCCCTTCTAAATTTTAAGTCTACGTTTAGCCGTTTATGCTGTGCGTTGATATGTCAGTCAGTTTCTCCTTTTATGCATTTATATTATTAGCGATCCGCCCGCGTTTCACTTCGGGTATTTAAGATAAAATCATCAGTATTTATCTACTATATTATGCATTTAAATCTTCCTCTTGATTGACTCTATATATTAAAACAAACCACAACAAAATCTGTTGCTGAGTTTACAGGATCTAAGCATACCACCAATAACACAACCGACTGACAACTGATACGGGCGTTGTATTCTTTGTTTCTTAAATAGGGGGCAGTTCTCAAAGTTTGGGAACCTATGGATTAAACGATCGCTTATATTATTTGTGTAGCAAAACTACTGCTAACTACAAATGAATCAATGTCGTGGAAATTAGAACGCGAATGTAGGGCACGAGGAAAATTTTATAACGAATTTAGACGGCCATAAATTATTGTGCTAATTAATAAATAACAATTTACGAGTAAAGTTTCGCCGTTGAATAGGCGCAGAGTCGGAGATAAGGGGTATAATTAACGCTTATTTTATTATACGTATGGTTTAATTATGGGAACTAGCTATGCCCGCGACTTCGTCCGCATGGAATAGAGTTTCATCCCCTATTTTATCCTCTTGGGGGTATAATTGATCAAATTCCTTTCTTAGGGGATGCTTACGTCATAACATCTACCTGCATGCCAAATTTCAGCCCGATCCGACCAGTTAAGTGGTTTAGGCATTGCGTTGATAGATCACTATTAAGTATATGTCAGTCAGTCACCTTTGAGTTTTATATACATTTTATCAAAATGATCAATTTACTAAAATACATACGGTAAATAATACATTTCAACTGCCATTTATTATTTTCCGGAAGTTAATCAACTACCTAGGAAATTGATCAACTTACGATTCTTGCTATTTTCCGGTGAAAAATACAATAATATACGTATCTACAATCAATCACTAAAGTGATAGGTTTACCCCAAGGTAATCTGGAAGAGAGAGCTAACCAACGATAAGTCCGCCTAAATTGTACTACCTACATTTTGTCTGTAATATCCTTTCTTTAAATGTTTGAACTTTGTGCATTATAGATCAATCTGTCTATCTATCTAATTATAGGTTAATGTCCCTAACAATGCTGAGTAAAGAGAAGATAAATGCAGCTTTCTAAGTAATCAAAACATTATTGTAACTTGAACACGTTCATAACACATTGTAACCTGAAGCGATAGTGTTAAATCGCACAAACAACTGGGAAATATTGGCACAAGCTTGTCTAAAGACTACAACAATGAAACATTTTACACTTAGGGCATCAACACGTTTTGACTACTAACAAGGCACTAAAAAGTCGCTTTACTTATCATCATCATAGACTGGCTCGGTGGCTCAATTGGTAGTGACCCCTGCCTTCTGAACCAAAGGTCGTGGGTTCGATTCCCACCCAGGACAAACATTCGTGTGATGAACACTTATGTTTGTTCCGTGTCTGGGTGTTTATATTTGTATTTAAGTATTTATTTGTGGCACCTTCGTTGTTCTGATACCCATAACACAAGTGCTTAAGCTACTTATGTATGCAATGTATGTGATATTGTCTGATATTTATTTATTTATCATCAGCCTATCGTGTAGCCCACTGCTGGACATAGGCCTCCCCAGTTGTTCGCCACTTTGGTCAAACATCTGGAGGATTTACCCATAATCGTGGCAGGCGAGTTGGCGATCGCAGGGCATTGCTCCTCGCTCCGGTGACGCTGCTGCCCGTCAGCGGCCTGTGGTATTAAGCTACGACCTCAATTATAATGGCTATACCGCCACCATTCGCTTGCCAGAGCCTCGTTATTATTCGGTAGGATGTAACGCGGGCAGGTGATGGTAGCTTGGGGAGAAAAGATGATGGGTCGCCCCCTTACATCCCAATAATAACCAGCTGCAATTTTCATCATCATTGTGCATCACGTACCAATACGGATGATGACAAGGTATGAAAATGAAGAAAATAATTAGTCCGTCTCTTAGATAATAAAAAAATATAAGACCCGTATTTTTTGTTTTGTCGAAATAACAAGAAAATACTTAGATATAGCGCATTAAAGTTACGGAGTGGGGGCTAACTACGTCACGTTAGAGTATATTTTGTACTCTAACGTGACGTCATGTGACATTTAAAATCAATGTATCTTCGTAAGTTTTTGAACAAGAGGCAAAATAAAAAATATGTATCCAATATTTTTCATTAATCTATCTGATGGACATTAAATTATTTTTTAGTCATCATCCCAATTCTAGATGTCATCCAAGTAATCTAATCTTCAAGAACCTAATCAAAGTCTGGCTCGATGGCTCGATTGGTAGTGAGCTATGCTTTCTGAGCCAAGGGTCGTGGGTTCGATTCCCGCACAGTACAAACATTTGTGTTCATAAACATGTCTGTTTGTATTGGTCTGGGTGTTTAATATGTATTTATTTACAAAAAAAAAGTATCTAAGTAAGTTTATCAGTTGTCTAGTACCGATAGTACAAGCTTCGGATTAGTTTGGGGATAGATGACTATGTGTGGCCCAGTGTGGTATGTCTTGTTTTTTTTTAAGACAAATAATCTTATTCCACAGAATAGAATAACGGGATAATATAGATCAAATTTCGCTTATAGCAGCTAATCTTTAAAGGTACTCCTAAGTATCCAGAAGGTTTCAAAGTGCACAGGTGCATAAACACAAGCGCACCATCTGTTCCTTTAGGTGCAGCGCAGACGGCACACGTTTTGTGAGTGTGAGGATAGAGTCTGCGTCTGAGACATTTAAAAGAGCGTTTAGGTCTACCGACAGAAAATTCGAAGATGTGGGTCGTGTGCGTTGAGTCTGTGAAATATCCGCGACATATTTTTGCGCATCGAGTGCGTTACTGCATATAATTGCAAAAAAGTGCGTCACGGATAGTCTGTCGTCTGCGCTGCCCCTAAGGGGACTATCCGTGACACACTTTTTAGTCTGTGATGCAATTTTAAGCAGTAACGCACACGACGCGCAAAAATCTGTCGCGGATATTTCACAGACTCAACACACATCTTCGATCATTCTGTCGGCAGAGCTGTAAGGACCTAGATGCTCTTTGTAAATGTCTCAGACGCAGACTCTATCGCACAAAAAGTCTGATGTCTGCGCTGCCCCTTAGTATCATAAACCAATGGGACGACTCTTCGAAATGACCAGAGAGAAATTAAACGCAGGATCTTGGCTTATCGCACTTTCCGATGCCAATTCCTTAGCTAAAAGCTAATTAACGTAGTACGTAATTTTTAGGAAATAAAACCTGATAACAACAACAAACAGAATAAATACTCAGATTTAATCGGATAAATAAACGAAAAATTCAGCTACAAATTATTGGCCAGCCCGAATTTCAATCCTAAAATCTACAATTCTTCACAACTCTTTATAGGTATAAAAAAAATACATATTACATTTATTACTAATGTGTAATTTGGCCTTAACCACGTTCGTAAATAAATTTAAATATCCACCGAAAAATCTGAAGACAATTAATACAAATTTTGTTTAGGTTTAAGTAGTTTTTGTTATTATTTAATTACGAGTAGGTATCTTTATGTAGATAAATTGTAGTTTACTTATTTTCTATTAATAAGTTTTATTCAAAAATAAGACAAATATACCTACTCTAGAATTAAACTCAGCTTTTGTGTCTTTTAAGGCAATAAAGTTTAAAATAAAAGCTCCATACAAATCACAGATCTTTTTAAGAAAATACCAAACTAACCAACCATTCCTACAAAAGTCAAAAGTCCTATTAAAAAATTATTATGGCAATAAAGTTTAAAATACTAAAATAAGAAGCTCCATACAAAACACAGATCCTTTTAACAAAATACTTAACTTTACCATTTCACTATCGTCCCATTAAAGTCCGCATTCTAACTTACAAAGTACCTAAGAAGCACTAACTTACCAAGCACAGCCGGCGTAACCACCGCAATTAAGCACAAAACACAACACCACATTTTAACAAGCATTGTGTGAACCCTTTATGGTCCAATCACTTCATTTCACTCGCGAGAGAGCGGTTCCGAACGTCAAATCGTTTGGGATGTCAAATCGTTTAAATTAAGAACGCGCATGGATCCTTGTGCGCAGGAGTGCGGCGAAGGCGCGTGCGCAGCGCAGTCTATTTCGGTCGATCGCACGACGCCGTCTCTGTCTTGTCAGAGATGGCTCGCAGAAGGGGCTTGCGGTGTGAACATGGGTAGAAACACACCTCTCATCAAAAAAAGGAACACTTACTGCCTTGCAGCGCGCTGCTTAGGTAAACGAAAAAATGACATAATGGCTTCTTTACGCCTGATGGAAAGCGAAAAAGAAGCCCCAGCCACTGTGACAACGGGCAAGTAACTGGTCACTAGGGGTGAAAGCCTTCCGCTCCCCAACAATCCGGTGATGGTGATGACAAGGCCGGCCTGGCCATCATCGTAGTCATTTAGCATATATATATCTATGTAAGTGGTCAGTTACCTGTCAGTTGCCACCGCCTTGCCGGCTAAACCCTAAACCTCCACGAGCTCCGGAAACCCTACTCACCGACAGAAACACGACCCGGAGGGCATTTGGCTGCGGTATTCTATAGGGTCGAGGTCCTTTCCCGGACGGGCGAAGATTCGCTATGCCCTGCTCTTTTAAATTTCTTCATCATCAATCAGCCAGTCAATTATGGTTACCTGCTTCGCCCCGGAACTAGAAGTATAGGTCGTTTTCAGATATTAAGGATATGACTGCATTGATAAATGGTTGCCTGCCAATAATAAGCTGCTATAGGTTTATCTACCTGCCCGAATCACAACCATTCCCTGTCTCTCCTTGCTACAGTTAAATAAGTTTGACCTTTCTGCACCTACATGTTCTAAGCGGCTCCCTCCCACGAGATAAGTCTGTCGGGTGAATAAGTGGGATGCCTCAGGACATTTTGAGATGTCCTAACGCGCGAGTGCTAAGCTCTTGAGGAATTTGATATTCCAATGTACTCGTACTTACTTAGTATTGTATCGTATATCAACCAACTAAGTATTAAAGTATATAATATTATATCGAAGCTAGCTTTATAAATTAGATGATTCCAATAAAACATGCACAACGATACAATCTGTACTAATATTATAAAGCTGAAGAGTTTGTTTATTTGTTTGTTTGTTTGAACGCGCTAATCTCAGGAACTACTGGTCCGAATTGAAAAATTATTGTGTTGAATAGACCATTTATCGAGGGAGGCTTTAGGCTATATAACATCACGCTGCAACTATTAGGAGCGAAGAAATAATGGAAAATGTAAAAAAAAAACGGGGGAAAAAACAACTATTATTTCACGCGGACGAAGTCGCGATTACAGCTAGTAGGTACATAATAAAACAGTACAAAATATGACAGTACGCGGAAGATTTGTCCGAAAATTTGTGGTTAATGAACGTTCCAGCGATTGTTCCTGACATTTCCATAGTAATCTTCTACGACATCCACTGGATAAAATGGGTTAGTCTTATTCTTAATACGCAAACCACATGGATCTTTGCTATTTATATTATTTACTTCATTATCAGCCTATCTTAGTCCATTGCTGAACATAGGCCTCTCCAGTTGTTCGCTACCTTACCCGAACATCTGAAGGACACACTCATAATCGCCACACTGGGCAGGCGGTGCCTGGCCTCGCCAGACCCCTCTTTCCCAGTGCCCAGGGCCCCACGATCAATGGGGCCCCTCAGCTCAAATACAAAGTGCCTAGTTCCTGTCAGGGCTGACAAAATAGTGTTCTTTCATAGACAATAGGGGCCCCATTATTATCCTAATATGTCCAGGGCCTCCAATAGGTTAAAGACGGCCCTGGGCCTCGCTCCGGTGACGCTTGTCACCTGTGTGATGGGTGCACCAGTCCGTTGCCAGATCCTCGTCTGTTACCCAACAGACATGGACATAAACCTGTGAGGATTCGAGCAAAAATAAATTTAAGCCATACGATATGATGATGACCCAACAGGATGCACCACGGTCAGGTGATGGTAGCTTGGAGCAAAAAGATGATGGGCTGCTCCCTTAGATCCCTGTCCCATTATTTACTTATTTCTGCACATTTATCTACATCAGCGGTTCTCAATCTTTTTTGGTGACGGAACCCTTTTGGATAGCAAAATACTTGATGGAACCCTACAATAAAACAATGGTTTTTAAGTGTATTTTTTATTAATAAGCATAATTAGAGTACCATGTAACAGTTACTTATTACTTAGTTACATAACAAGTATAATAATAGATATAACATTGAAAAAGAAAAATATCTAACTAATGGGATGTATGAAACTGTTTTTTATTTTTCATCAATTGGTTGATATCAGGTTTGATAGAGGACAGAAGTCTCATGTTCGTGAATCGTGATACGCCGCGTCAGAACGGTCGACTAGAGAGAGGTGTTTAGATTTTTTTTCTAACTTCTTGCGGAACCCCGACAGGGGTATCGCGGAACCCTAGGGTTCCGCGGAACACACTTAGAGTATGGCTGATCTACATCAAGAACCAGCTATAGATACCAAATGCAATACACATCTACATGTAACATTACACAATTGTCTGTTTACAACATTTCGTCACTAGCCGACTCACCCGGCGTCTCTCATCTCTCAATGGTATTTGTTTGTACTGCAGAGAGTTTCTCAGAAACGTAATCGTTGTGTGTGTTTGTTTGTGTTGAAGATAGCCGACCCTTATCTGTTATGACGAGAAAGGTTTTGTTTGGCTGCGATTTTTTTCTGTTTTAGGGTCTCGTGGGCGAATGAGTAAACGGAAGTTTGCTTTTTACTTATCTGTCAGCATACCTTTTACTTCCATTTATTTTTTGTAGTAGCTCGACATAATGGCTTCCCTACGCCTGATGGAAAGCGAAAGAGAAGCCCAAGTGACAACGGGCAAGTAACTGGTCAGTTACCTGTCAGTTGCCACCGCCATGCCGGCCCAACCCCAACCCCCCACGAGCTCCGGAAACCCTACTCACCGGCAGAAACACGACTCAGAGGTCATTTGATTGCGGTATTCTATAGGGTTCTGTAGGGTAGGCTCAATTCGAGCGAAGATTCGCTATGCCCTACTACCACCCTTAACTTGTTCGCGTGGTTTCTGGATTTGGAATACGATTATCCCATTTCATCCCGTAGGTGTCGTAGAGACCACTGAGGGTATATCAGGAGACAGGTAGCAACGTTAACCTGGGTACAAGTAAAGCCCACTGCGGTCACCAATCCGCCTGTCAAGCTTGGTGACTTCTTTTTGTGATGGACCCCTCCATGGAAGTCGTAACCACTATGCCACCGACGTTCTTCAATGTCTGTCTCATTGAACACTTTGTCTGGCCAATTATTTACCTTTCAAGCCAGTGCTTTTCAACCTTTTTATTTATTTATTTAAACTTTATTGCACAAAATGGTACAAAAGGCGAACTTAATGCTAGGAGCATTCTCTACCAGTTAACCTTTAGGTCATGCAGAGAGCAGTTTTATGTGCGGTGAGTGTTCAAAGAGAAACACAGTGGAATATAATACCTAATATATAAAATAAACTAATATAATAAATATACTACATAATTATTATAATTTACCATAAATACTAAATAAATATATACATATATACACAAGTATACTATAACATAAATATAATTATACAAATACATACTTGAAAAGCATACACAATAGATAAACTTGGCAAGCAATTATGTAGCATTTTAGAAATTAAGTCGAATCATTTAAGAGGTGTTCATGTACCCTTTTTTTGAACAATTCTTTATTTTGCGAAGACTTAATTTTACTGGGCAAAGCATTCCACAGCCGAATGGCTGGCACAGTGAAAGATTGAGAAAAGAAGCTGGAATGATGAAGAGAGACAGAAAGCTGAAGATTATTAGAAGAACGGAAAAGCTAAAATGTTGTAAACTATAGTGATCACTGTGATTGCATGGTTTCTTAAACCTTCGCTGCATATATTTGAAGACAACTAGACAGACGACCGATCCCAACAGCTAGACAAGACCTTCTTCTATTTTACTGTATAACCTTACTCTTTGCATCACCCCCCAGGCGTCGCGACCCAAAGGTTGAAAAACACTGATTCAACTAACAAACCTTATCATAAGGGATAAAGCAGAGACCTTGACGACAAAACTCCTAGTCTCGTACGAATACACATGCCTACCAATCGTGGTTATCCTCAAATACAATATCTGAAAAAGGACTTTATTCCAACGCAACAAAAGTTATGGTTTGTTTCAAATGGGGCTTGTTCTTTTGATAACTGTATGTGGGACGACCTTCACCGATAAAATTGACATTTTATATGGCACTCGCATACAGTGAATGAAAATTTTACGATTTGTACGTGATAATCAATTAAATGGGATTCATTTGCTTATAGATTCTTGTTGGGATGTCGGCGGTTTGTCTGTTGCGAGCAGTTTTATTGGTAGTTTTATAGACCTTTTGCAGTTGTCTTAAGCATAGACAATTTGTAGAGACTTGTTACATATTCTAGTTATATTAAAGGGATGTAAGAGAGCGGCCTATAATTTTTTCGCTCCAAGCCAACCTTACCTGCCCATGACGCATCCTGCTGAATAACAAACGAGGCGCTGGCAACCGACTGGTGGCTGTATAACCACAAACACAAGCTAAAGCTAAATACCACAGACTGATGACGGGCTGCAGCGTCACCGGAGCGAGAAGCTACGCCCTGCGATCGCCAACCCGCCTGCCCAGCGTGGCGATTATGGGCATATCCTCCAGACGTTTGCCCTAAGTGGCGAGCAACTGGAGGGGCCTATGACCCATAATCGCCACGCGCTCGTTTATTATTCGGCAGGAGGCACCACGGGCAGGTGAGGTTGACTTGGAGCGAAAAGATGATAGGCCGCTCCCTTACATCCCTGCAACCTCTCCATATTGCTAAAATCTACACTATGGAATAGACACAAGAAAACATGGTCTCCACTTTACGTTTAGAGGAGGTACCCAAGGACAAGACGAAACTATAAGGGTTCCGAACGTGAACTACTGATCCCTAAAAAAACTAAAAATTTTAAAACTAACTTTAAAGTTGACTGGTAGAGAATGCCTACGGCATTAAGTTTACCTTACAATTAGACTTAAAACTAGGTATAGTAGACATTTGTTGTACAATATAGGCAGCCTTATCGCTATAAGCGATCTGTTCCAGGCAACCTTAGGGTAGAGAATAGACAAAAAAAGGTGAGGTGAGCTATCGACTGAATCAGAATTTATTATGTAAAGAAAGATATATAAGTAAAAATACAAATACATATTATACAATAATATATATAATTTTAGATTGTGCAATAAAGGTTAAAAAAATAGATAAAATTTTACACAAAAAAGGCTTTACAGAATCACCCATGCGTTTCGTCTCCCACACGATACCACCTAATCTCCAACAATATGACAAACTGACAGCTGTTACAATAAAGAAACAATGTTATTAAGTTAAACGGGACGCGTAGGCTTCGGTCATAACTCCTCGATATAGTGCATCATAAATCTTAATAATTAACAACCTAGGAATCAAGGTAATCAATATGTTGCAGACAATTCCAGATTTTCGTTTTTTTACAAATTTACCAGACACTGTTACCGAAATATCTTCACATAAAACTAGCAGCATATTTTAGTAAAAATAACTGACTTCAATATAATATAATAGGACTTACTAGTAAGACGGACTTCTAAGGTAACTAAAATAAAAAAAAAACATTCAGCTGAATTCAGAACCTTCCTATTTTAGTGTTCTTTGAAGTCATTTTTTTATGATAGAGGGGGCAAACGGGCCTGAAGGTCACCTCATGGTAAGTGATCACTTCAGCCCATAGACACCGCAACACCAGGGGAGTGGCTGGCCCTTGAGAAATCTATCAATTAATTAATACGTTGAGCGCCATGTGTATTCTTTTTTCACACGAACAATTGATTTTCTTTTATGTTCAGAATTCCTTTCTATTAAAAAAATGTTTTCATTTCTATTATGTCTATAATTCCTTTTTATTAAAAAAATGTTTTCCTTTTTATTATGTTTAGAATTCCTTTCTATTAAAAATTTTTTTTCCTTTCTATTATTTTTAGAATTCCTTTCTATTAAAAAAATGTTTTCCTTTCTATTATGTTTAGAATTCCTTTCTATTAAAAATATGTTTTCCTTCCTATTATGTTTAGAATTCCTTTTTATTAAAAAAATGTTTTCCTTTCTATTATGTTTAGAATTCCTTTCTATTAAAAAAAATGTTTTCCTTTCTATTATGTTTAGAATTCCTTTCTTTTAAAGTATTAAAAAAATTATCATACGAACTGTCAGCGACAAATACAATGGCAAGACGGTTACATCACGACGAGGTCTCACATTCGCCTGATAAATTTTCGCGCGCGCGCTAAAAGGTCCCAAATATGGCCGCTAATGTCAAACACAAACAGTGACATACTGACACTGTGATGGAATATCGATGATCGTGTGTGTGGGTTTGTTGCTGTGGCAACACTGGTTTGTAACTGGTTACAGTGCAATTTCGTTTGTTTTGTTGCTAAATAGTATTGACTTGGGATGTAAGGGAGCGACCTACTTATCATATTTTCGCTCCAAGCCAACCTCACCTGCCCGTGGTGCATCCCGCCGAATAACAAACGAAGCGCCGGCAACCGACGGGTGGCGGTATAACCATCACAATTGAAGATGTAGCTAAATACCACAGGCCGATGACGGGTAGCAGCGTCACTGGAGCGAAAAGCTACGAGCTGCGATTTAGATAGCAACTGAATAATCACCATGATAGCTGGACCGCAGGGCTACATAGCGCCATCTATCAGATTGTGTTTGAAACACCTTCATTGTTGTTGGAGGAGGTCTTCGTCCAGCAGGAGAGGTTTCCAGGCTGATGATGATGAACACATTTTTTATATAGTAGCTCGACATAATAGCTTCCCTGCGCCTAATGGAAAGCGAAAGAAGCCTAAGTCGCTGTGACAACGGGCAAGTGACTGGTCAGTTACCTGTCAGTTGCCCTACGAGCTCCTGAAACTCTACTTACCGGCAGAAACACGACCCGGAGGTCATTTGGCTACGGTATTCTATAGGATGGAGGTCCTTCCCCGGACGGGCGGACTCTCTACTCTCTTAACCTTTACTTACCTTATTAGTACTACAATTTTAGGACACTACTACAATGCAGTGTTTGTGCAATTTGCATGTTAACCTGAGATTGTGTGTGATTGACTAACAGCCAAGTTCACAAAAAGATTGAGATGCTATTGATATAAAAGCTGTTGTGGTGTCTACCTAAGCACTTCCTATTTGGTGGCTAAAAAATGGGTCTAGCTGATGAAACAGACTACCTATCTGACACTTTACCCTCAGCAAACCTCATTTGACTATACCAGCTATAACAATCCCTACAGTCCGGAAAACAAATTAAGTATATTTACATTTTCGTAAAAATATTAAATAAATTTTTCGTTATTTTCGTGCGGAAGAACAATGTTTTCGAGGCTGAATAGTAAAATGAAAATACCGTTATTCTATTGACTATTTATTGAAATAAATAAATTATCATCTAAATTACATGTCATAATCGTTTCAGATAACATAATAATACTCTTTCTGTTAATTTGGATATGTATTTTTTTTTTCATTTGTCACATTTTAATTGTTGCAAAAAAATAATTTTACCACAATAATTGCTTTCATACTTTGATTGACACTCATGCACATTTCAACGATTATAGTAAAACGTTTAAAACCTCATTTTACTGTATTCAAATTTTTGATAAAAAATTTATAATTAAAATAATAATTTAGAAACAATCGCTGCTAAAATTTATTTAACAAGTGGGCAGTCTGATTCAATATTAAACATCTTACTCAAAAGTGTTTCTATAATTCTGTTGTCATTTATATCGTGAAATTATAAATTAGAGAAGTATTGTTTTTCTTATATAGATATTTATGGCTTATGAACGAAGTTAATTGATTTCTGAAAAATGTGCTAATTATACCACAACCTTCCAATGAAAATGTAATCCAAAAGATGTGCATTTCGAAATGTTGAACAAGTTAAAATGTTGTTGAAATAAAATCTTCATCAGTATAATATCATCAGACAAGCTGATAACAAAATATTGAGTACAGTAAAATGAGATTTTATAATAAAGTACATAACAATATGCAACTAAACTTACAACTAAATAAGCTAATATTATTATCTAAAGTATATGGAAGCACAATCATTGTAGCACACTATAACGCAGACTTGGCATATTACGTTTACAATAACAACTACACCTAGGTAATGTTGCAAACGTGACCGTTTAACTATTTCAAAATCAATCCCTAGGTAAGTTTAATATTTAAGCGCAATAAATTTTATATTTTCGTTTTTGGCAATTTCGCTGTAGTCCTTGAATATTAAAAATAATTATTAAAAAGTAAAATTTACCAATAAATATTATTTATTCCAAATTTTTAAAGCTTATTAGAAATTTGATGTTTTTAAACAAAACAATAAACACAAACAAATTGATTTACCTAGATTAAAGAAGATTCTTTATAATCTGTGTAATTAATTACGTTACATGAATAAATATTGACATACAGATTTAAAAATATAGGATAGTCTTAGTACTATGACAAGTTTTTGACTACTATAAGCGTCTTAATAATAAATTTTCATAATTCTACTAATTTTATTCTTACATTTTACGAGTAAACGGCTTTCTTATAATATTGCCTTAAATATTATAAACACGTCTAAATGCATACAACATTATATTTTAAATGAATTACGAATGTTCACTATTTTTATAAGAAATTGACTTCATAAATAGACACACATCCTCTACATATAATAATATTATATATTATATGAACACGCACATATTGGAGTATATTAACATCTTTTACTTCATTAAAATAAGAGGGTTACCTAATGTAGGATATAATAGTGATTAAAAAATAATGTTTCTGTCGATAATTAAGTGGGAATCGATACTACATGTAAATACCACATAAATTTATAGAATACTACTATTTGTGTAGATTTTCCAAAATGTAAATATATCTCAAGAACTTTATAAAGTTATCCCGACTTCAATATTAAGATTTTTGAAAGCTTTTCTTAAACGTTTCTGGCAAGAAGAGTTCTTTATAAAATCTACAGTATATGGATAGATTTAGAATAAATATTATGATTTATTTTTGGTCTCAATCAGAACACAGAATTTTAGATTCTAAATTCATTTTGAAGGTCTCAAGGACTCTACATGAAATATTTCTACTTTATCTCTTTCTACACATTAAAATCTCTCCCAAATGAATAATATCTACTTAATTAAATCATTCTGAAAATTAAAGCTCTCCAACCAAAATTATAATAATAGACATAATTGGCTAATTATGATTAATATACCTTAATCTAAAGATATGGTAAAACAACCATAAAATTTATACGATATAACAAAAAATACATCTGCTATATCTTTCCTTCTAAACAGGCCTACATTCTATAAAATTATATCCAAAAACAGTATAACTTTTATAATAAGATTTCGTTAAACACATCAAAAGCATTATTTTATATATCTCATAAATTTATTTTAAACACCATACAGATTCAAATATTAAATACGCGTCTTGTTGCGTTTTGGGCTTATAACGTTATAAATAAATAATATTTATTTAAATAATAACATTCTTATCAGATCTACAGACACTAAACATCGAATCTAATAGAATAGACTAAGTCCTTTAAGGATAACAAATTTTTATAGTCGCACTTTTACAGTCGAATAATATATATTTTTTATAACAAACACAAAAATACTTTGATAGAGCCAATAAATAAATAATTGATTTATCTTTCAAATAGTCGAAAAAATATAAATAAATATATGCCCCAATTATTATAATGGCGACTCCCGTGTCGAGAAATATACTTCAGTCACTTAAAATAGCTAAATGGAAGACAATAAATAACAGATAGGCAGTTAATATTTCTTTAGTAATATACCGATCGATCATCCGAACACTTAACGTATATTATATAACAAAGTAACACTTAAAATATATCGTAAAATATAAACACACATGAACGCGTCGTGACGCTCCCGAAAAGTCGTCAAATCATCAAAATTATTCTAGAAAGTCTATGGCACACCATATTCCGAAAAACTCAGGCTATATAATTATTTATTTCACAAATTATATAACTCTTATATAATATAATTAAATACATTTTAATATTGTACAATCAAATAAACATAAAATTGTCATAGTATGAATAATACAGATGAGTATAACTGTTTTATACATTATAATTCTCAATAACATAGAACGGGTTTCAAATTACATTTTGTCTTGAGCGAATTATCATAATTTACTTTTTATTTTCTTACATAGTGAATTATAAATGTTATATGAAACAGTAATCAAATGATTATTATTTCAATATTATACCTATTTCTGTGGTATAAATGTTTATGATTTATCTGATGAAAGAAATATTATAGTCCAAGTCATACCTACACGTAATATCGACTACTTATTTAATTGACTATGCAAGAAAAAATTGTATTATCGAATAGTGCCCGACGTTATACGATCATTTGGAAGTAAGGAGCTTTTAAACACAAAATGTTCATAAAAAACTCACGTATACTCCTTCTATTAAACCTTTGACCGCCGAGAAATGAGTCACCATAGAAAAACTATTGTTATCGTCGCATATAAGTGACACTGGCGTTCAAAGGGCTAATTAGTAAAATGTTTATCTCTTTGATTGTATCGTTTTCGGTTTTTCGTTTGCTATTATATTTTTGTCGGACACTTGCACTCCACTGAACCCGTTCGTCGCAGGGCCCTGAGATCCTTGGTGTTTTCTTAATCAAAAGCACATAGCTTTGATCGGAATCCTTGGTGTTAAGTGGGCGATATTTAAGCCTTGGTGTGTTTCGCCAGTTCCTCTGCCTGCATCTTCGTTCGTAGGGTTGGCACATCCTCAGGGATGCGCACGATTTTGTTGAATTTCTGAAAAATGTTTAAGTTATATTTGGTTTGGTCCTGCGCCTGGTTTCTCTCCATTCGTGCTGAATAATCGTACCATCGGATTATGAGAGTGAAATAACAAAAACACAAGTGTTTGCGCGAACACTTGTACGTTTTAATAAACAGGATACCTAACTAATCTCCTTGGAAATTCGGCCAGGAGGAGAGTATATTTGGGTAGATCAACCCTTAAACGCCTATTTTGTGTGAAGCTCCACCAAGATTTTGTTATATTATTCCTACCAGCAAAACTCCTACAGATATCACGAATGTATAATATAATTTAATTAATAAATTATATAGATTGTATATAACGTAATTAAAAATAATATGTTTATTTAATCATAAACACAATTAAATAAAGAAATAAGTACCTAAATATATTTATTACCACACATACCAAGTTATTTAGAAGAATATTCGCAAATTCTACGCTGAGTATAATTATGATGGCAGTGATAAATTGTAGGTGATTGCGTGAAATATGTGTGCATTCAATATGCAAATATTGAACCATTAATTCACATAAAACACCTTGACATGCCTTGGCAAGGCTATGGCATCATAAGGCGTTATTGGGGTTTGATTATTTTGAGTAATATTTAATTGACCATGTGGTTTTGGATATAGAATAGGATCACTCCTTCTCATTCGATGGGATCGAAGAAGACGACTTATAGAATATCAGGAAAAGGTAGAGTAGCCACTATTCCGCAAAATTAAAAAGTAGTTTACCTGGGTAAATAAAACCGACTGCGGTCACCATCCCGCCTGCTAAGTGTGGTGACTAAGGCAAATCCCCCAATATGTCAATTTTTGCATGACATAATGGCTTTCCTACCCCTGATGGAAAGAGCAGCCCAAGTAGCTGTGACAACGGGATCGTTGGGGGGAGGGTCCAGCGGTGGACTGAATTTGATTTTAAGCCTTATTTATTTATTTAATATTGCACGTAGAAGGTACAAATGGCGGACTTAATGCCGTGTGGCATTCTCTACCAGTCAACCATTGGGCGTGCCAGAAAACTATAATGTGGTGCGATAATAGGTATTCAAACAACTGCTGTAGTAGTAATGCACAAAGGTACATATATATTTTAGACAATTATATTACATACATACAAGATTCCCAAAATTATAATATACCCATACAATACATATATAATAATATATTCAGACGGAACCATTAACTAAAAAGGTTAAGTCTTCATCTATTTCTCGAAGAAACAATACCTAAACTGCAGAGGTACACTAACTGTCTAGTAACAGTTGGATTGTATGGACTTTCGCTTTTATTAGCCGACGGGGATTGGACTGCTATAAGATAGGCTGATAATGATGATGATGATGTAAGGGATGTAAGGGAGCGGCCTATCACCTTTTCGCTTCAAGCCATCCTCACCTGCCCGTGGTGCATCCTGCCGAACAACAAACGAGGCTCTGGCAAACCGACTGGGGGCGGTATAACCATCACGATAGAAGGCGTAGCTAAATACCACAGGCTGATGACGGGCAGCAGCGTCACCTGAACAAGAAGCTACGCCTGCGATCGTCAACCCGCCTGCCCAGCGTGGCGATTATGGGTATATCCTCCAGAGGTTTGCCCTAAGTGGCGAGCAGCTGGTGGCCTATGTCCAGCAGTGGACTGCAATGGGCTGATGATGATGATGATGATGATGTTCGTTCACTTACCTCTAGCCTAGTTCCAGGAGTGACGCGCCACAGATACACCATGTACCCAGGTATGCACAGCATGGAGGACAGCGCCGTGAACCAGCCAAAGGCGTGAGACCACCACGGGTACTCGTAGTTCATGTACTTGATGGGCTTCCACTGCACCAGGTTGAAGATGAACACGCTCTGAAGAAGGATAGGTTTGATATAGAAGCAAGTAATGGCAAACATGCTCATCAAGATGTAAATGGAAAAATATTTGTCACCGTTTTATAATTCAAAAGTTTACCGCTACCTATTCATGAGGAATGAACTCTCCTTATACCACCTTTGGAGAAGGATAACTCATAGCGATCAGGAGACACGGCCTGGGTAGGTACTCTTGAACCAAATGGGATTGGGATCGAAATCTTCTGCAGGATCTAATACTGATAATATACAGAGAATGAATGAACTATGACTTGGGGTGGTCATAATGTAACAAAATGTAAACTACCAAATACAGGAAAATTTTAATATACGTTCATTTATGATTAAATATTACTTAATTTGTTAGGATTGAAATCGAGATTGGTTTCAAGAGTAGGCCTACTGATAATATTATAGTTAAAGTACTAAATTGGATATTGAAAAACTTCCACAATATTCCGCAAAATTAACAAGTAAAACTTGATGAGAAACTTTTGTGAACTATGCAACGAAAACATATACGAGTAGAAGAGTTGTATAATTTATCACACGAATATTTATCCCGGTTGGAGATTGAACTCACAACAACCACATTATACATATTGATCGTACCCACAATCATAGTTCACAAGGCATGGGCTACCAAATTGATATAAGTCACCGACTTATTCTGCACTGATAGAAACGACTGTTGAACTGCAAAACAACAAAGAGCTATTTCGTAAAAGAGCAGCCTCAATGCTAAGCCGTGTCCGCGCCAGTCCCAATAGCATTCTGCGCGTTGTAGCCAGTCGAGTAGACTGCCCTTTTGTGACGCGGTGGGTTCGGCTGCATGTCCCTTAATAATTATTTTTTTTATTTCTATTTGTTTTATGTGATGTGTATGTAAATTTGATTATTTATGTCTAAACGCTGACCAAAATTGTACTTTCTTTTACATTATGGAATACTATTTCTGAAATAAATAATTTGAATTGAATTGAATTTAATTTAAATGATCTTCCTACTTACAATGCAAATTGCAGGCGTGAACCCGACCCAACAGAATTTCCACCAGATGGTGGGGTAGTAGCCGATCATCTCCTTGATGCCGTCGTAGAAGCGGCCGACCCCAAAGGCCCAGGATATGGACACGCACTCGAAGAAGATGAGGAACAGCAGGCAGAAACCGGAGACGGCGTACGAGTCCAGGATTTGGAAGACGTACATGCCGCCCTGGAAGATGTTGAAGATTCTATGTAGATAAATAACCCAAGACATGCCACGCTGGGCCACACAACGCCATCTAGCCCCAAACTAAGCCGAAGCTTGTGCTATGGGTACTAGACAACTGATAAACTTACTTAGATACTTTTTTTTGTAAATAAATACATATTATACATAGTAAACAGCCAGACCAATACAAACAAACATGTGCATGCACACAAATGTTTGTACTGTGCGGGAATCGAACCTACGACCCTTGGCTCAGAAGGCAGACGTCACTACCAAATGAGCCATCGAGCCAGTCAAAGTATATAATGTCGTATGTAGTTAGTTTAGTGACGGGCAACGGATACAAATCTCCGCCTCATTTCTTCCCGTAGTGGCATTGCAGAAGTCCTAGACAGTGGTTCGCTTACATTTTCTTAGACTTTGTCGTCTGCTTAACATTGGGCAGGACGCAAAAAGAGATTTCTTCAAATCGGTCCACAAAACTCGGGGATATGTGGTAACAAACATACAAAAAAATTGAGAAACTCCACCTTTTTTTTTAAAGTCGGTTAAAAAAAAGACACACAAAGACAATAATCTCAAGCTACTTTGATTGCCAATGTATTCTTACCTCAGAAATACAAGACAATCCGACCAAATAAGATATGACGCATGTGATAGCGATGAAGATCTCCTTCCTCCGCCTCAGCAGCTTGGGCCATTCGTCAATGACGGCGGTGATGAAGCCCTCCATGGTGCAGAACTGGCTGTCCAGCCCGATGAGGAGCAGCATAAAGAAGAACAGGCACGACCAGAGAGGAGCGCCCGGCAGTTGGAGCACGGCTGACGGGTACGCCAGGAACGCAAGCCCGGGACCTGGATGAAAACATAGATATAAATAACCCAAGACATGCCACGCTGGGCCACACATCGCCATCTAGCCCCAAACGAAGCCGAAGCTTGTACTATGGGTGCTAAACAACTGATAAATTTACTTGGATACTTTTTAAATAGGCTATTATGTACAAATTCCTCAGAATCTATTATTTTAAGGCAAATAAGAAGTCAACAAAAGGTATTAGTATGCTAACTCATGCCCCAAGTAACGCATACGAATGCTTTATTAATAGATACTTAGTACGCGTGCGAAGTGACATCTTACAACTCTTTATATGGATGACTAAAATAATGTCCGCTGTCTGTACAAGTACCAAGGTCGCATATTATAACCAGAGCCTGGATTCCGAAGTTAAAATTAAGGAAGAAAGTAATAAGGCAACGATTGCCTAAGCTGAAATAACGCGCCCAACTATTTAATAACCGACTGGTGTCGGTATAACCAAAAGTATTGAAGGCGTTAGCTAAATAGGTACCACAGACCGATGACGGGCAGCAGTGTCACCAAAGCCTACGCTACGCCCTGCGATCGCCAACCCGCCTTCCCAGTGTGGCGAATAAGAGTAAACCCTCTTGATTTTTGCTCAAAGTGACGCATAACTAGAGAGGCCCAGGTGCAGTAATGGTCTGCAAGGCTGATGATGATGATGATGATGACGATGATGATGATTTACCTGAAGCGGCCACCTCGGCCACGGGCCGCTGCTGCTCGTGTGCCATGAAGCCGACCACGGAGAAGATCACGAAGCCGGCAAACATGGATGTACTCGAATTGACCGTGCACACTATTAGAGCATCCCTAGAACAAAATGACAGGTTTAAAAGCTGTTCAAGAACACATTATAATTACTACTCTCAATCTTTTACTGTTCAATCCATCCGTCTGTGGAATTACCTTCCTCTGTCCATCAGACATTCCCAATCACTTCCTGCTTTCAAGTCCCGTCTTAAATCCTATCTACTGTCCCTTTAATAAACATTCATCATCTCATCCACTACCCTTTCTGTTCTTTTTTTTTTTTTTGTGGTATTTACTGTTTTTATTTATTCATGTACTTTATTATTTTGTGTATTTATAGTAATTATTTATATTAATATATACTATACATTTGTATTTATTTATATATATTTATTTGTATATATGTAGGTTCATATTTATATATATTTATTTAGGTATATAATTAAAAAAACAGTTTGCACGACCTTGCCCCTCTCTTCAGAATAGCACACTTCCTCTACCTGAAGGTTGTCTGGAAGAGATCGCTTAATAGCGATAAGACCGCCTAAATTGTACCACTAGTTTATTTTAATACCTTGTCTGTAAATGTTTCTTTTGTGCAATAAAGAATATCTATCTATCTATCTATCTAGCTCTTATATCGCCCTGATGTTAAACAGGAAATAAAAGAATATGAACTATCCACAATATACACATGACACGCTCTGTCGATCGCTTACACTATGACTTCAAAGCGTCACGCCCCGTTTAAAATTCAATGTAATAAATAACAACACAACTTAGTCTGAATCATTAGCTTTATATAAATCAATTTATTTGGGGGCACATAGTGTTACTGGAGTCATTTTGATAATATATATAGGATGAGACGGTCTCCAGATGGACTGACGACATAATAAAAGTCGCAGGATTCTTGCAAACGGCCTTTGTGGAAGTCGTTGAATGTGAGCTGAATATGATGTTAAACATTATTTGAGAATACCACAACGTCATCCAAATAAACAAACCGCACTTACTTATACACGTTGTTGGTGAACTTGTTATAGCTGCCCAAAGCGACCAGAGTGCCAAGACCGAGACCGTACGAGAAGAAGATTTGGGTGACCGCGTCGATCCACACCTCGGATTCAAGCAGTTTGGACATGTTCGGCATTACGTAGAACTTGATGCCTTCCATCGCACCGGGTAAAGTGATACCTAGAAATAATACAAACAATATGATTACCTTTGAAGTATCTATTGTAATTTGACAAAAATCTTTGATTACATTTAGTATAGTAGACTAAGTAAAATTAAAGATGAGACTTCACCATTTAAAATCTTTTCTGAAGTAACATTTCATGGTTGTTTTTATTTTCAATAATCGTATAGCATCAGATAAAATGGACTGCACCGCTTTTTGCCGTGTTGGGCCAATACGAGAAAATTAAATTGGAAAAAAGTTTCGTTCGTATCTAACCCGACAACTAGAAACAAACTGTCTGGGCGCTGTATAATGTGGGATACAGTAAGATAATAGAAAAGAACTGTGTCAAATTTATTACTTAAATTAATAGTAACAAAATCCATATGAAATTGATATGGTAAGCACCTCTGATCAGCAGAACCGTCAGCAGAAAGTACGGGAACAAGGCGGTGAAGTAGACGACCTTGCCGGTCCACCGCACGCCCTTCCAGATGCAGAAGTAGCACAGCACCCACACCAGCAGCAGCGTCCCGGCCAGCTCCCAGCGGATGTTGCCGATGTGCTCGATGCCGCTGGAGATCTGGAGTGCGCGGCGTCTGCAGAAAATATTGAGTTAATCTTCTGTGCTGCACAAGGAATGTTTTGGATCTATATTGCAGATAAATATTAGTCATCATCAGCCTATTGCAGTCCACTGCTGGACCTATGTCCAAACACTCATTATTAAGTGAATCCAGAAGTTTAACTGGAGAGGCCTATGCCTCTCCAGTTAAACTTCTTGAGGATATACCCATAATCGTTTCTTGCTCCGGTGACGCTGCTGCCCGTCATCGGCCTGTGGTATTTAGTTACACCTTCTATCGTGATGGTTTTACTGCCACCAGTCGGTTTGCCAGAGCCTCGTTTGTTGTTCGGCAGGATGCACCACGGGCAGGTGAGGATGGCTTGGAGCGAAAAGGTGATAGGTCGCTCCCAGATCAATCACATTTGTTGGTTGTTCATATCGTTGTTTTTGACCTGGCATGAAAGCTGTATGCTAAATTTTAAATCTCCCAAGCTTAGTTCAAGTCGAGTATCCATGGGTATTTTGATTAAGATCAGTTGATTAGTGTACATATTTTGCCAATATTGGCAATATGTCTATCGCCAATGAATGTTTGCTCTGTTCAATCTCAGATTAAGATTTTAGAGTAGTTGTTTATACGGATTAGCTAGAATACATTATCATGGAAAACTATTGAAAACAAAGACGAATATTCAAAAAATCTATCACTTAAGATCAGAATTGGTTTGTTGATTGTAAGCGTCGCTAATATAAAGTTTTCTATTGAGTCTCTTTACTCGCTATCAAAGAATTAAAGATAATGTCAAGAGATGCTCACTCCCAGAACTCCTTGACGGGGTCAGACAGCGCCTCTTTGGTGACATTCCTCCCGCTGAGCGCGCAGAAGGTGCTGCCGTTGAGGCTGTCCAGTGATGACCAGCAGTTGAGGTTCTTGCGGTCGTAAGGGTTCACGCACGTCGCCGTGTTCCAGTAATTGTCGCAATTTCGCCACGGAACGTCTGAGGAACAAATTCTGGGGTTCAAGCTGACGAGCTTGAGATGTCAAGCCCTTCTTTTAAATTTCCTCTACCCAAAAATTGTCTGGAGATGGTAGCTTACCGCGATAAGCCCGCCTACATTGTACAATGAATGTCTACTATACCCTATCTGTGGCAGAAAGTCGTGTTGGGGTAGATACTTTTGTTCATTAGTAGCATGACATAATGGCTTCTTTACTATATGGAAAGTGAAAGAGAAGCCCACGTTGCTGGGACAACGGGCAGGCAACCACCAGCCAATGATACAATATCAGTTACAATCGCCATGTTGGTTTATATGATGCTACTTCACGCCCCGTTTAAAGTCAAAGTCAAAATAATCTTTTTTGTATAGAGTTAGAAAAAAAACACTTACAAATCGTCGAAGCTACCAAAGGATCTCGTATCAAAGGAAGAAGGAAACAAAATGAGTTCTACTTGTTAAGGAAGCAGCAATGATTGCAGAATAGATTATTCCGCTGAAAGCCTACATTGTCATATTCTTTTCCCGGGTGAATTGCGACTGATGATGTTGTTTACCCTTTCGTTGGACTGTCATATTATTATCAAAACTTGGTCGAATGCTCTTAGGTCGACTTTAAACAACCTTAGAATTTCTGAGTACCTAATTGTCACACCTAAGTGTAGTAGATAAAACATGAATATTACCTGATCGCATGGACATGAAGAAGTAGAAGATAGCCCAGGCGAGGATGACGATGTAGTACACGTTCATCCAGCAGGACATCACCGCTGCTGCGTATCCGATGCCTAAAATACAATACAGTGTGTCGTTATACCTACTCATACAAAATATTCACAACATTGTAAAATCAAAACCAACAAACGGACAAGAAACATTAGGCTATGTTTAATCTACATTAGACTGTTAATAACAAAAGATTGTGATCTTTTCCCTCAAAATTCCTGAGGAATGCGACAAATGGAAACCCATAATCATCAAATCGTCAAGTTTGCATCTCATTTATTAAGTATCTAAGTTATTAAGTTTACTTGCTTCCGTGGTTGCGTCAAGTTTAATTAATTTTATGTTGGTAGACGACCATATTGTGTGCTTAATTGCTTATTTAACAAACAACATAAATCAATTAAAATTGGTGTTACCCAATTTGTGTATGTTTCATCTTATAACTTTGTATTTTGTTAAATGTTGAAACGACTCATTTTAGAACAAAAGCCAAAAACCAATGCTTAGTTAGCTGCAACTTGACGTCTGAGCGCCTATTTTGCGTGGGGTAAAAAAAAACAATGCTTTTCACCCACTTTACCCATTATTCAAATTATTTTTATTAATGACCTAGGCTTTATACGTCAGTTTACTAAAATACTATATCACATTGTTACCATAAAACAGGAAAATAGAAAAAACTGTAGTACAGTTGAACAAACAGTACACAAAACAGAACGCGAAAAATAAAAATAAATTAACTTTGTATTTTTAAGTAACTATAACTTATACATAGCTCGGTAAGTTACGCTGCAACATTGCGAAGTAAAACTTAATGAGGCCATTCCATTTTAAGATGCCATAGCTTTTGTTATGGAATCGCTATTCGCAACAAACGTTACCCACCCCAAAGTTACCCGAATGAAAAGACGAACATAATAACTTTGCCAACAAAAAGGACCCCTGTAAGGGTCCTAATTGCCACATTATGGCCCCTTCCTAACACCATTGTTGAAGACGTTTGAACATTTGTCATAATACCTATAACAGTTTTATTGGAATAAAAAATCGTGGATAAGCGTAGAAGTTTTAAAGTGGGTTCTACGATTATGTTATTTTCATTGTGATATTGGAATTTATAGATGCTATCGTAAAGACCGAATTAACGTTTTTTAACTATAATCGTTACATCTACTTCCTTGTCATATTTCATGACTCTAGGTCTTTTGAAAGTTCCATATTGTAAGGGAAATATATAAGGCTGAAACGGCGGTATATTTTGTTTTGAAGCTTGATTTTATCACAGTCTAGGAACTGCAAAATCATAAAACAGATCACTTTTCATGCGAAATAGTCTTCAGAAAAATAGACGCAGGCCTTACAGACTACAATGTTATCCTATTCACAACCTTGTAGCGCAGCGTTTTCGCCAAATATAGCGCTTAAATCCCTAGGTTTTGGTCTGTTTAACTTTCCTGGTCGTGTTAATTTAAGAAATGGACTTTTCTCAATTGTCTCGGGGCTGGGAGTTCCTACTCTAGGAACTTAGGAAACTCTGGGACCCCAGACCTCTGGGAGACGCCCCCAGTCATCAATTGGTAATAGTGGTACAACGGAAATACCTGTTGTCTGGTACATTTACCTACTTATTAATTACTAATAGGTATAATGGTTTTAAGGTAAGAAACATAAGACAAAGAAAGTTAACTTACCTTTGAAAATGGGCGCGATCTTGAACACACCCAACCCTCCGATAGTCAACATCTGCCCCATAGCGAGTTCCATGAAGAACATCGGTATTCCAGCAAGGAACAGCGTGAGGAAGTAGGGGATGAGGAAAGCACCCCCTCCATTCTTGTAGCAGAGGTAGGGGAACCGCCACACGTTGCCGAGCCCGATGGCCAGGCCTATCACGGAGAGAATGAAGTCCAGCTTGCTCGCCCACGACCCTCTCTCGGGGAGGTCGGATTTTGTCGCCACTTCGCTGGAAGAACATTTATAGTTAGTTAAACAGTCATGAATTTCCTTGGGATGTAAGGGAGCGACCTATCACCTTTTCGCTCCAAGCCATCCTCACCTGCCCGTGGTGCATCCTGCTGAACAACAAACGAGGCTCTGGCAAACCGACTGGGGGCGGTATAACCATCACGATAGAAGCCGTAGCTAAATACCACAGGCCGATGACGGGCAGCAGCGTCATCGGAGCAAGAAGCTACGCCCTGCGATCGCCAATCCCCCAGCTCAGCGTGGCGATTATGGGTATATCCTCCAGAAGTTTGCCCTAGGTGGCGAACAGCTGGAGAGGCCTATGTCCATCAGTGGACTGCAATAGGCTGATGATGATGATGATGATGAATTTCCTTGACCATCTTCGGCCACATCTCTCTACGCGGTTATGACTCAATAGCGGTTTTCGTAGCGCAGGGGAGACTTGTAGGCACCATAACAGGTGGTAGATCACCAAAAAGAGGGACAGATGAAATCCGCAATTAAGTTCTCGGTTAGCGAATAGCTGAATAAGCAGATGAGTTGTCGGTCCTTGTTAGGTGGAAACCCTCCTCCTGCGAAGACAGGCTTATTATATTGCACTGGCACTACAATATGTCTCTCTTAAAGCGCTTTTGGTAGTTTCGTGCCTTTAGACTCGCTGCAAACATATTTTGACGGTTCTCGAGCTGTCTCTTATACTTTTAATGCAAGAGGCGACAACGGGCTAATGTGATGCCTGATGGTAAGCAGTCGACACCGCCCATGGATGCATGAACTCATATCGAGTACTGCGGTCGTTGTTGGCCTTTTAAATAGGTACGCTGGTTTCTTGAAGGCTCCCAAGTCGTAGCTGTTCGGAAAGACGGTCGCAAAAAGTTGGTTCCAAAAAACCGATGCACGAGGCAAGAAGTTCATCATAAAGCGACAAATTTAGATTCGAGTGTATTAAAGTTTTAGCGCACACAAGGCCTAGACCCTATACTTGATATATATCTTTGATATTATGCATAAATCTCTTAACTATTTCAATATACATATTTTCACAAACTCACCTAGGTTTGTTGCTGGTCCCCTGAGCGCTAAGCTCGATTTCGTCCGTCCGTCCATCGTTTTTTGTGTCCATCTCTGTTTCTTCTTCTATTCCGCTCTAATTAAATGTCTAAGGTCTATCTTAACCCTTAATACTCCTCTAACTATCGCCTAGTTGAACTGAATCAACATCTTTATTGTACTCCTTGGACTAGATTGGATAATTGACAATTATGTATCTGTAACAAAAGAGATACAGTTTATTAATGTATCCGACAACATTACATACATTGCTCCAATCCCAAAGTAAGTAGCTTTAAGCACTTACTTACGCTTTAGGTACATACCAAAAATGTCTGAATACAAATTTAAACACCCAGACACGAAATAAACACAAATGTTCATCACACGAATGTTTGCCCCAAGTGGGATTGAAGTACACGACCTTAGGTTCAGAAGGTACGGGCCACTATCAATTAAATTGAGTTTATTAGGTAATTGATCGATAATTGGATGTTCATAAATATATCTCGACTTTTATTCTTGGGACCATCATTCAATATCTGGACCATCCTACAATCTCGAGTGGCAAAAGTATACCACATCATTATAAGTATCAATACAATATAATAATCAATACGTATATTAAAACGGTAAAACAGCCTGTCTGTTTATTTAATTAATCTATAAAAATAGGGGTTGTAAATGAGCAGTAGAGCAAGAAATCAAAAGAGATACTTTGGGTAGAGCATAGCAAGAAGTGTTTGTTCCTTCTCTGTAAGAAGGTATGTTTGTGGTAGATACCTTAATTGTTCGGATACCCATAACACAAGTGCCCAAGCTAGGTACTTTAGGATCAGAGCAATGTTCATGATGTTGTCTGATTTCTTTACAAAGTAAGGTCACAACTCAGGTTATGACCTCAAGGGTCAAATGTGTTGAAGCACCCTTTCAGCGATATGAAATTTGTATAAGTTGCATGAGACGAATTTTATGGTAACGAGAATTTTTGGGCCTTCAAAAGGTACCTACTTTTTATGTCGGTTGTTAAAGATACGAACTATGTACCTACTTGGACCTTCTGTTAAAATGAAAAAGGCTGTTGGTAGGTACAAAGGTTTTTTTGCGCTCCTAGGTGATTGAACCCCACTTAGAAGTAACGATAGATAGATATTATTCTTTACTAGCTGCGCCCCGCGGTGTTACCCGCGGTTCCTTGTTGCATTTATTCAAATTTTTCCGCCGTAAGAAACATCCTTGGACTTCAACGAAAATTTTTAAAAAAGAATTGGCCAAATAGGTCCAGGCGTTGTTGAGTTATGCGCTTACCAACACATTTTGGTATTCATTTTTATATTATAGATAATCGAGCTTTATATAGTATTATTCTTGGGACCATCATTCAATATCTGGACCATCCTACAATCTCGAGTGGCAAAAGTATACCACATCATTATAAGTATCAATACAATATAATAATCAATACGTATATTAAAACGGTAAAACAGCCTGTCTGTTTATTTAATTAATCTATAAAAATAGGGGTTGTAAATGAGCAGTAGAGCAAGAAATCAAAAGAGATACTTTGGGTAGAGCATAGCAAGAAGTGTTTGTTCCTTCTCTGTAAGAAGGTATGTTTGTGGTAGATACCTTAATTGTTCGGATACCCATAACACAAGTGCCCAAGCTAGGTACTTTAGGATCAGAGCAATGTTCATGATGTTGTCTGATTTCTTTACAAAGTAAGGTCACAACTCAGGTTATGACCTCAAGGGTCAAATGTGTTGAAGCACCCTTTCAGCGATATGAAATTTGTATAAGTTGCATGAGACGAATTTTATGGTAACGAGAATTTTTGGGCCTTCAAAAGGTACCTACTTTTTATGTCGGTTGTTAAAGATACGAACTATGTACCTACTTGGACCTTCTGTTAAAATGAAAAAGGCTGTTGGTAGGTACAAAGGTTTTTTTGCGCTCCTAGGTGATTGAACCCCACTTAGAAGTAACGATAGATAGATATTATTCTTTACTAGCTGCGCCCCGCGGTGTTACCCGCGGTTCCTTGTTGCATTTATTCAAATTTTTCCGCCGTAAGAAACATCCTTGGACTTCAACGAAAATTTTTAAAAAAGAATTGGCCAAATAGGTCCAGGCGTTGTTGAGTTATGCGCTTACCAACACATTTTGGTATTCATTTTTATATTATAGATAATCGAGCTTTATATAGTACTAGCTGTGCCAGCGACTTCGTCCGCGTGGAATAGTTTCTTGGGTAGTGATTTTAATGACCCCCAGTGCCTGGCAGCTGGCAGCGGCGCGGCGCAGATCTCGGCGCGCTTTATATACCCGCGCAAACGTACAGCAGGCTCGACGTGATTAGTTAAATGGGCGTAACTTTTTTATTTATGGCCCGATTAACATGAAACAAACACTAAATGTTAAGGGAAGCTTCCAGCAATATATTAGTGAAAACCGCATCTTAATCGGATACGCGGTTTCTGAGATTAGCGTGCACAAACATACAGACAAACAGACAAACAGACAAACCGACAAACAGACAAAAATTTCAAAAATCATTGTTTTGGGTACTATTGCATTAATAAAGGCCTCCCATAATATTTTTTCACATATATTTTCCATGTACAGACAGCGATTCGTTACATTTTTATTATATGTATAGATAGATTGCACAAAATACAAACATTTACAGAAAAAGGTATTGCAGACAACTTGTGCTAGAATAGGCCTGTTGCCGTAAATAAATGTAATTAGTCCGTCTTTTAGATTGTTCAAAAATAAAAGACACGTATTTTTTCATTTGTAAATTAGACCAAAAATGACAAAGATATAGCCCGTTAAAATTACGCGTGACGTCAGACAGTGGGAGTGTTTTCGCCACTGAGTGACGTCAAAGGCCTTGACTCCTACATTTTGATGCCTTGTATCTTTGTTATTTTTTGTTTAAATAAAAAAAGGTAAAATACGTGTCCAATATTGGCTGGCTCCTTGGCTCAATTGGTAGTGACCCCTGCCTTCTGAACCATATACTCAAATACAAATATAAACACCCAGACACGGAACAAACACAAATGTTCATCACACGAATGTTTGTCCCGGGTGGGGATTGAACCCTTAGTCCAAAAGGCAGGAGTCATTTGACTATTAGATATAATATAATGTGGTTCGTGTGGCTGAATATTGGGCGGAACTCGTTTAGATTGCCATCGATACGCTAAGAAGAATATTATATAATTGAGCCATCGAGACAATATGCAGTAAATTCCATTACACATTTAAGTTTGTTTCGAAACCTATTTTCGTTCGTTCGTTTTCTATAAGCTGTGTACATCTCCGCTTTTTATGAGCGAAGGATGAACTTTACGATAAGTCTCATTTATTTACCAATATACGGTGTGTAGGTAGTCAGGACTTTTGAGACACAAGTAAAGTGGGTATTAGTAGAAGGGACTAGTTTATATGTATTTTATTTTAATGTGATGAGGGTTACCTGTGAAATTGCCATCAGAGGCGGTAGCGTAGCGTAAGGTCACCGAAATGTCAAACAACATTGTTTTTGAAGAGAGTTCCTTTTGCAAAATTAAATAATTTCGTGCATTTTAGCCATAGCTGACTTGCTCGTCTGCCGCCTATTGCATAAAAAAATTGATTTATGGAAAATATGAATTACGGCTCAAGGGACGTCTGCGCCTTAAAAGTAGCTGAGAAAAAAGGAAAATTTTTTTCAATTATTCAATCACCAGCGTAAAACAAACTATAACAACTATGCCTGAGGACCTCACTCTACGGTTGCGCCAACTGGTGAACACAAAGAGTTAGCCCACATAATAAGTATATAATTACCTAGGTAATTTGAAATTGACGGGTTTTACGGGATGTGAACTAAATAATTCCAGTAATAATTTTGACTGGCTCGGTGGCTCAATTGTTAGTGACTCCTGCTTTCTGAACTACGGGGTCGTGGGTTCAATCTCCACCCGGGACAAACATTCGTGTGATGAACATTTGTGTTTTTTCCGAATCTGGTTGTTTAAATATTGGTATTTATTGTTCTGATACCCATAACACAAGTGCTTAAGCTACTTACTTTGGAATCGGAGCAATGTATGTGATGTCTGATATTTGATATTTATTTAATAATGAAGCCTGGACAGGATTTAAGTTCTTAGCCGAACTGTTTAACGAAATTTTAAGACGACTCTACCTCTCGTTGCTTGGAAAACATCGCTGCTAGCGATAAGACCGATAATTGTACCTACTATAAGTGTGCAATGTTTTATGTTTTGTTTCTGCCTTTTCGTTCTAAAATCCAATTCTTTTCCTAATGTCACCACTTTCCTGGCTAAAAAAAAGCAAAAGCACACCACAAGAAAAAAAGAAAACACTTACTTTTAAAAAAAATCACACACACATCACAATCCGCTACAGCACAACCACCAAACACCGCACTCGCATTGTCAAAACTAAACGTCACCGGTTAAACACAAACGTCAAATTCGGAAAGATGGCGGCTGAAGTTTTGACAGGCGCGTGCTGCCCGGCCACATGCTTGAGCTCGAATGTGGCTCCAACCGCTGGCATATCAGCACCCACAGGATACGATACATGTGAACGGTGCAACTGTCAGCCGTTGAAAGAATTTATGAGCTCTCTCTGACAGCAATTGGGACCCTCCGGATGGCGCAGAAGGGGACCCGCGATGACATTGTCGGTGTAATAGCGGCAAATGATGCGCGGACCCCCGCGCGGTTAACGCTAAGGTATCTGCGACCGTTTGGTCCTTTGAGTGTTGGACGCTTAGCAATAACGCCTTTTGTAGTTACGTGGTTTTACATAATAGTGGAACTAGGTTTTGTTTTTGTCTTTACACGTGACTCTTTGGTGTACAATTTAGTTTTTATGACGGTACTTAAATCCATTATTGTTGAATAACGAAGTATTTTTAACCCAAGACATGCCACTGGGCCACATAGCACCGTCTAGCCCCAAACTAAGCTGAAGCTTGTACTATGGGTACTAGACAACTGGTAAACATACTTAGATACTTTTTTTTGTAAATAAATACATATTATACATAATGACACCCAGACCAATACATACAGACATGTTCATGAGCTCAAATGTTTGTACTGTGCGGGAATCGAACCCACAACCCTTGGCTCAGAAGGCAGAGGTCACTACCAAATGAGCTATCGAGTCAGTCAATTTTAATCGTCATTATCATCAACTGCCACTCAGAATCTCTCAGGGAAGGACCTCCACCCTATAGAATACCGCAGCCAAATGAGCTCCGGGTCGTGTTTCTGCTGGTGAGTAGGGTTTCCGGAACTCACAAAGCGGGTCAGGGTTGGGCCGGCATGGCGGTGGCAACTGCCACCTACCTTACCTTAAACAGTGTTATAATGATTTTTGATTATTAATTTTACACTTTTAAAATTGACTTTCCCGATGAATTTTGAAGGCCTATCGCGCTCTCAATTTGTAAAACAATTTTGTTGTGATTATTCAAATAAGTGTTATTTTAATGGTTATTTCTGGCAACCTTTAAATAACATGGAAATTCAACCATGGTCGTCTCCTCTATTGACTTAAAAACTATAGTATAGTAAACATTTCTTGTACAATTTAGGCGTCATAAGCGATCAATATGAATAAAGATTTTTCCGTTCCATCCTATTCTATCTGAGATCAAAATAATAACAAATCTCCAACGCCAATACATTTCGCTTTTCTCTAAACACATTCACTAGTGAATAACAAAGCCCAGCTTTACGACATAGCTACAATCCCATTCTTCGACATGTACGGGTAACACCGGATATCTTTTGACACAGAGCGTTATTATGTTCCACCTATTGTGGGGAGATTTTTCCCTTCTCCCAGCTATATACAGTGGGGAATGTAAAGAGGAAAACGTAGACAGCTGAATTTATACTCTCTGAAAATAAAATGGGCCCTTCGATGCCTGATAACGTCAGTCCGTTTCGTAGAAGAGGTTCTTTGCAGAATATGACGAGAAATATTATGGATAGGAAATTTTGGCTGTCAGTCGAAATATCGTAAGGTAATGGACGGTCCTTTTTAGGGTTCCGTAGCCAAATGGCAAAAAGGGGACCCTTATTAATTCTTTTGGCAGTAAACCTCTTTGATTTTTCGATTCGAGGTAAAAGTCTTTTGAGGACAAAAAATTTAAAATTATCGCACATCAACCCGTATTTATTAGTTTAATTCTGGCGTCCTTGGGAATATAAGCTACGCATTGAATAGGTAGTCAAAAAAACGTCGCAATGACCCCCTGTCTACCTCTTAGCGGTATATTAGGTCTGGTGGTCTAGGGTGGTTCATATTAGGGTTGTAAGGGAGCGACCTATCACCTTTTCACTCCAAGCCATCCTCACCTGCCCGTGGTGCATCCTGCTGAACAACAAACGAGGCTCTGGCAAATCGACTGATGGCGGTAAAACCATCACGATAGAAGGCGTAGTAAATACCAATCCATACTGTATATACCAATACCAAAACAACAATCATTGTCAAAGTCGTTGAAAAAATAATTAACAATTTGACTAATCTTTAGTTTTGTGAGATGTTTTTATTTATTTATTTAAACTTTATTACACAAAATTTTACAAAAGGCGAACATATAGCTAGGAGCTTTCTCTACCAGTCAACAATAGTTGTGTAAATTAGTATTGTTATTTTTAGATCTAACTTTTCACTATACGGTGGTAGATGTTTCATTAAAAACAATTTCAAGAAAATGCGACCTTGTCAATGTTTACATAAAGGCGTCATACGAAAATAGTCGTTTTAATTTGTATACAATTTTGAACCAAATCAGTTATTGAAAAAGAATTCTGTTAGAAGCTTTTTCATTTCTCTCTTTTTCATAATATAGGTAGACATTTTTTATCGCACACCAAACATATGACTTAAAACTAGGCACAGATATACATAGATATATCAAAGTACAGTTAGGTGGTCTTATCGCTTTAAGCGATTTCTTCCGGACAACTACTGGGTAGAAGAGAGAAATAGAACGGGCGAGGTGTCGAACAAAGTGTAAAAGACTACTTAATTAAATTTTTGATTTTTTTTTTAGTACAGATAGCGTCAGAAAATATAATAATGAATCTTAGCGAACTAAGTACATAGTCAAAATGTTACCTGCAAAAGACAGATTCGACATGAACTTTCTAAAAGCTAGCATAATGGACAATTAATTAATCAACAACTCTGGTCCTTCCACTGCCGAACGTAGCACGCCTTTAATTCGCGCCACATTTCTTATTTTAATAAAGACTCTTAATCCTATCCTACTACCTAATATTATAAATGCGAAAGTTTGTTTGAATGGATAGATGGATTTTTTTTAACATACATCGCTCTAATCCCAAAGTAAGTAGCTTAAACACTTGTGTTATGGATATGATATCAGAACAACGAAGGTACCACAACTAAATATCTACTTAAATACAAATTATAAACACCCAGACACGGAACAAACACAAGTATTAATCACACGAATGTTTGTCCCGGGTGGGAATCGAACCCACGACCCTAGGTTCAGAAGGCAGGGGTCACTACCAATTGAGCCACCGAGCCATCAATAGATGTTTGTTACTCTTTCAGGCATAAATTACTCAACGGATTTTAATGAAATTTCGCAGTAATATAGCTTATACATTGGATTATACATAGGCAATGTTTTATACGAATATTCACGCGGGCAGAGTCACGGGCAGCAGCTAGTTAAAAATAAAGAAGGGATAATGTGTCAATGAAAGTGTGAAAAAATATAAATTAATAGTTTTAAAAAAGTCATAATCATTAACCTGCAAACTCCACTGCTGGACATAGGCCTTATAATATGGGGGGATAGTATTAAAACGCAAAATTTTATCTTCACATCAACGCAGAGCCTAAACTACGAGGGTAAAGATCTTTAAATTTTGCACAAGGGCGCTTTTTATTATGCAAAAGAGCTACGAACTAAGTTACGGTGCTAAGTTAGTATAAAACTCTACGCGTACGAATTCGTAGGCAGTCACTAGTAATTTTGTAAACACGCCCTTTCTAAGTTACAAGTACTCACGTTTCCCGCGCTTCCTGGTGCTCCCAGCTTCGTCTCCGTCCGGGAGCGCCTCTGCCAAACAAAGGACTATTCGGGAGCACAGCATCCTGGAATCCGCGCATGCGTGCTGCGAACGGATCCTGGAGGCCGTACTATGTGTTTTAGAAGCGTTATCATAAAATAAATAAAATAAAATAGTTTATTTCTGCAAATAGATTCACTAGTAATACTTTTGCACGTCAAACTTTTTTCCTACCAGCACTGCCGAGAAGAAGTGCCGCAACAAACTCAACGTTTAGCCTTTTTTAAAATACATAATACAATAATATCGTTTTAAAAAACGTACTTGAGCAGATTATCATGTCCATTTAATATTGTCATCCATATAGTCTTGTACTTTATAACAACCTTTTGACATTAAAATGGACTTAATGCGAGATTTAAATCTATGTATAGGTAGATCAACAATATTTTGCGGTATTTTGTTAAACATTTTTACACTTTGTCCTATGAATGAGTTACCAGTTTTACGTAGCCTGAGATTGGAAACAGCAAGTATCGAAGGGAATCATTCCATTTTGCTAAATAGGCTCTAAGGGATTTGCTGGATGTGATGTGATGGTTATACCGCCACCAGTCAGTTGCCGGCGCCTCGTTTGTTATTCGGCAGGATGCACCAAGGGCAGGTGAGGTTGGCTTGGAGCGAAATGATGATAGGCCGCTCCCTTACGTCCCTATTATTATATTACAGGATATAAATCCTAATCGAAACCCTTAGTAACGCAAAGCCACTGCCTAATTTCTGAAAGGTCTTAAACAGAAAATCAGCTTGCCACATCTTCGACCCTCCTCTTCAAGCTTAAACTCTCCTATTAAACAGATATTCCTCCAACAATACTCATTTTAAACTTGGAAAGCTTCATCCATTAGACTTTCTACTTTGTTTCTTCTCAATAAAGTTGATTTCCGATTGCCAATTTAGTAAAAGCTTTTAATTTTACTCAAAGGATTTCCCCCCTTATTAATATTAATTTTTGGTCGGGTTTCGTATGAACGAGCGGGGTTGTTTGTTTCCAAAGAAATGCAATTTGCTTGGTACATCATTGATGTTTTGTTTTGTTTTGGATAGGGCGTGCCGATTTGATATTAATTTCGCTGCTTTTGGTACCTTTGAAGGGATGAACGGAACCTTAATGGGGTGTGAATGTATAAATATCAGACTACGTAAATATCGATCAGTCTGATCCGCAAATGTCTGATCGCGGTAGGTACAGTCGGTATCAGACATAGGTAAGCACGCACAAAATTAAGTAAGTAGATAAGTTAGATTGCTCTAGGTTGTATGGTTTTCATATGATTGCGCCGAATGACGGTCGCTACTGATTATCTTAACTAATATTATAAAGCTGAAGAGTTTGTTTGTTTGAACGCACTAATCTCAGGAACTACTGGTCCGAATTGAAAAATTCTTTTTGTGTTGAATAGACCATTTATCGAGGAAGGCTTTAGGCTATATAACATCACGCTGCAACTATTAAGAGCGAAGAAATAATGGAAAATGTAAAAAAACGGGGGAAAAAATAACTATTCCACGCGGACGAAGTCGCGAGCACAGCTAGTTAATAATACAAACCAAACTTCCGCCTGAAGATCAGTAGGTTTTGGGTTCCAAATTTGTTTAATATGGTGGAAGTGTACAAATTCACTTTAAAAAAAGCTCACTTGTAAAGGTCTGAATATTCTTGAGTCTCTCTCGAATACTAGATAATTGGGTACTTACTCGACGATTCATTGCATAAAAAAACACTGGCATGTACAAGAAACAAGATTACCGACATAAATTTAAGTAGTGGATAAATTTAGGAGATCTTATCGCTAGTAAGCGATTTCTTCCAGACAACCTCTATAGGTTGTAGAGGAAATGTATTTCGGAGTAGGTACGAATAACCATTTCTCTTTCTACCCTTTTCACGAAAATGTCTTCTAAAAATGATTTCCATAAATTCGCCCACAAACGGGCCGGCCCGCCCGCCCAGAGTTAATAGGATCAATTAATAACGACTCTGAGGTCTGTCGTTGACAATTCGGAACCTGTTGACTAGCTCTCTCTTGCGGTTTTCCTCCGTATTTCGATTTGGTTATAAAGGGAATTTATGTACCTACCAATTTACAATAGAGCAACAAGCCCTTTCCTTTTTATCATCAGACGAGCAGAAACACATGGGATGTAAGGGAGCGGCCTATCATCTCTTCGCTTCAAGCCAACTTCACCTGCCCGTGGCGCATCCTGCCGAATAACAAACGAGGCGCTGGCAACCGACTGGTGGCGGTATAACCATCACAATCGAAGGCGTAGCTAAATACCACAAACTGATGACGGGCAGCAGCGTCACCGGAGCGAGAAGCTACGCCGTGCGATCGCCAACCCGCCTGCCCAGCGTGGCGATTATGGGTATATCCTCCAGACGTGTGCCCTAAGTGGCGAACGGCTGAGAGGCCTATGCCCAGCAGTGGACTGCAATAGGCTGATGATGATGAGCAGGAACACGACGAATAGGCACCGTTACATGGTGCAAGTTCTTAAGACTCGCATAGCGCGTTTTGCCTCTACCTTCATAGTGTGAATGGCCAAACTATGGAACTCTTTGCCGGGCTCCTTGTTCCCCATCATCATCAGCCTATTGCAGTCCACTACTGGACATAGGTCTCCAGTTGTTCGCCACTTATGGCACTTAGGGGTTTTCGCTCCAGTGACGCTGCTGCCCATCATCGGTCTGTTGTATTTAGCTACGCCTTCAATTGTGATGGTTATGGTTATACCGATCGGTTGCCAGCGCCTCGTTTGTTATTCGGCAGAATGCACCACGGGCAGGTGAGGTTGGCTTGGACCGAAGAGACGATAGGTCGCTCCCTTACATCCCAATAGGTACATTTATTTATTTATTTATTTTTTTTATTTATTTACTAGCTGTGCCAGCGGCGTCGCTCGCGTGGATATCGGGTTTCAAAAATAACGGACTTCCATATAATACCCATCTATACCTTGTGCCTAAGTTTTAAGTTAGACCTCTAGCAATACATTGGTGAAAACCGCATTCAATTCTATGCAGTAGTTTTCGCGTAATGCGCGTTCAAACATACAGGTTTAAATTTCTCTCGTTTTCCCAACACTTCCCGTCACTGCTCCGCTCCTATTGATTGTAGCGTGATGAAAAGTATCCTATAACCTGCCCAGGAGTATGAAGAATAATTGTACCAAGTTTCGTCAAAATCTGTTCAGTAGTTTTTTTTTCTATAACGAACATACAGACAGACAGACAGACAGACAGACAGACAGACAGACAGACAAAAATTTTACTGATTGCATTTTTGGTATCAGTATCGATCACTTATCACCCCCTGATAGTTATTTTGAAAAAATATTTTATGTACAGAATTGACCTCTCTACAGATTTATTATAAGTATAGATTTATTTTCAAATAAACCTTAAATCTATCCTTAAAAGTTAACTCCTTAATACGACAGATTGGCTTAAAAATATTAATAACTATATAACTAATAACTAATAATACTAACATCTTAAACCCTTCTAAGTACAAATAAAAGGACTCTCGCGAGTTCACTCAAGCTCTGCATCTACATGCGTTGTATAAAAGTAAATAAAAAAATTAAGTAGGTAAATTTTATCCCCAGCTTCGGCGCCAACCCGTCCCATGCAATCAGAGGTCCATAAAATGGCTAATGTGCGGTAAACCTAGCGAGATGCGCGGGGACCTCATGGGGCCCTTTTCAAGTTCGACCTGTATCGACCGCTGACCTAGTTTAGGTTGCATCTGACCCGTTTGGCGACCACACGGGAGTAATAGGAACGGGACAGATGGGACTCAAAATAATTCATATTAAATTGGGTCAATTTACTTTTTGTTTATAAGATTGAGTTACAGATTAAGGATCCCTTAAAAATAGAGTAATAATATTTTTTAAATAAAAAGTAACATCTAATTTCTTGTTAATGCTTAATTTAAAAATAACAACTACACGTGTTTTATTCTGTTTTTTTTTCCGATTGAATAACTGCATTCCGAAATGTTTTGTAGGTAGGTACGTGTTTCATAATGTACGTGCGTGTAACGATTTGTACGTGTTTCATATAAATCTATGCTATATTGATTTTGTAGGTACGACGGTTGGCAGGGAACTCGTAATTAACGACCGTAGTTAACACAAATATAATACTTGATTATGTACAAATTACAAAGACCCTGATACAGAAGCAAAGAAGAAAATATGATCATCGATCATACTACCTTGGATCAGAACGCTGAGTCTATACCATTTGGTAATGACCCAGTCTGAAGACTACTAACCCGAGGGTTAGTCGAATAGAAAAATAAAAGCGAGCAATAATTCTATTCTATTCTATTCAATGTTTTCCCTTATACTATGAATGACTACAAGCGTCTCCCAGACCCAACATCATCAACTCAACATCAAGACCCAACCTTATTTAGATAAAAACTGTTTCCCAAATGGACCCGACTTCATCCTAATTTATGGTGACTCTACTTTAGGTTAAGGGGGAGCTTCCCAAGGGAACACACGTTTTGGTGTTAAATATATCTACACTAATATTATAAAGAGGAAAACTTTGTTTGTTTGGTTGTAATGAATAGGCTCAAAAACTACTGGACCGTTTTTAAAAATTCTTTCACCATTCGAAAGCTACATTATCCACGAGTAACATAGGCACAATTTTATTTTGGAAAAAAAAACCTTACGCGGACGAAGTCGCGGGCGGAAAGCTAGTACCTAATATCTACTTGTGGCAATAAAATGGTCCAGACAATTCACACCAAACGCCTGGCCTTAAATTAAGCTGTTCTTTTGTACACCAGATGATGATTGGGGCGTCTCCCAGAACAACCAAACCCGAGAAAATTTTAAAAAACTATTTCCTAAATCCCGTTGGGGTAAACGAGTTCTACAGTGGATTTCACTTCTCGGCAAACGTAGTAAATAGGTATAGGACGCCCTCAGGCCAGATGGAGTGGCGATTTGCGCAGGATGATTAGAAAGAATTTGCTTGAATATAAAAAAGTATGTAGATAGATACACTTTACAGTAGACCAAAATGACTTAATAACTAAATACAAAGATATATTGACGTACAAGTTAGGCGGTCTTATCGCTTTAAGCGATCTCTTCCAGACAACCTTTGGGTAGAGGATATCTTTTTTTTTATAGTGGCTTGACATAGTGGCTTCCCTACGCCTGATGGAAAGCAAAAGAGAAGCCCAAGTCGCTGTGATAACGGGCAAGTAACTGGTCAGTTACCTGTCAGTTGCCACCGCCATGCCGGCCCAACCCTAACCCCCCACGAGCTCCGGAAACCCTACTCAGCGGCAGAAACACGTCCCGGAGGTCATTTGACTGCGGTATTCTATAGGGTGGAGGACCTTCCCCGGACGGGCGGCTCAATTCGAGCGAAGATTCGCTATGTCCTACCTCTCTTAAATCTTATCAAAAGAAGGGGTAAGGTGACAATTGATTAATTTAAATCTTATATTATTATATTAAAGAAATGGAACGCATTCGCTTAAAATCCTATTTTATAAAGTTCGGGTTATGAAATACTTCCCGATGTTTAAGTAAGCTTACCCTTAACTCGCCCTAGAATGTAGCAATTTAGTGGGAAATGTCTTTGCCATCGTGTACACTCGCCCACATACTAACTCTCATACATTTTCCTGCTACTGTGCGTAGACCACAGTACACATACATTAAAACAGTAAAGAAACTAAAAGTAGATATTATATTGGCACAACATAGTATAGATAGGTACCTTATATTTATTATTGAATGCTCCTTAGTGTTTCGACTGGTTCGGTGGCTCAATTGGGATGATGACTAAAAAATAATTTAATGTCCATCAGATAGATTAATGAAAAATATTGGATACGTATTTTTTATTTTGCCTCTTGTTCAAAAACTTACGAAGATACATTGATTTTAAATGTCACATGACGTCACGTTAGAGTACAAAATATACTCTAACGTGACGTAGTTAGCCCCCACTCCGTAACTTTATTGCGCTATATCTAAGTATTTTCTTGTTATTTCGACAAAACAAAAAATACGGGTCTTATATTTTTTTATTATCTAAGAGACGGACTAATTATTTTCTTCATTTTCATACCTTGTCATCATCCGTATTGGCCTCTGCCCTCTGAACCAAGAGTCGTGGTTTTGATTCCCGCCCGGGACAAACATTCGTGTGATGAACACTTGTGTTTGTTCCGTGACTTTAACACCCGTATATATGTGTTTATAATATTTGTATTTAAGTATTTATTTGTGGTACCTTCGTTGTTCTGCTACCCATAACACAAGTGCATAAGCTACTTACTTTGGGATCGGAGCAATGTATGTGAATTTGTGATGTTGTCTGATTATCTATTATTGAACCTACCTACTATATGTCTGAATACATATCTACTGTAAATGTCTCTTCATCATCAGCCCATTGCAGTCCACTGCTGGACATAGGCCTCTCCAGTTGTTCTTCATTTAGGGCGAACATCTGGAAGATATACCGACCCATAAATGTTTATAACATTTTATCTAAGAACTACTCTTTCCTGTAGGTACGTAAGTAAATGTTTAATTTTGTGCAATACGAGTAAAGAATATCTATCTATGAGCATTTAATAAGGTCAAAAGCCAAGTTTCTAGCAAAAAGCTAGTGATGTCTATTCCAAGGGATGTAAGGGAGCGGCCTATCACCTTTACGTTCCAAGCCAACCTCACCTGCCCGTGGTGCATCCTGCCGACCAACAAACGAGGCGCTGGCAACCGACAGGTGGCGGTATAACCATCACAATTAAAGGAGTAACTAAATACCACAGACCGATGACGGGCAGCAGCGTCACCGGAGCGAGAAGCTACACCCTGCGATCGCCAACCCGAATGCCCAGCGTGGCGATTATGGGTATATCCTCCAGACGTTTGCCCTAAGTGGCGAACAAGAGAGGTAGGGCATAGCGAATCTTCGCTCGAATTGAGCCGCCCGTCCGGGGAAGGACCTCCACCCTATAGAATACCGCAGTCAAATGACCTCTGGGTCGTGTTTCTGCCGGTGAGTAGGGTTTCCGGAGCTCGTGGGGGGTTAGGGTTGGGCCGGCATGGCGGTGGCAACTGACAAGTAACTGACCAGTTATTTGCCCGTTGTCACAGCGACTTGGGCTTCTCTTTCGCTTTCCATCAGGCGTAGGGAAGCCATTATGTCGAGCCACTATAAAAAAAAAAAAAAAAAAAAAAAAAAACAACTGGAGAGGCATATGTTCAGCAGTGGACTGCAATAGGCTGATGATGATGATGTCTATTCCAAAAAGCCTGACGAGGCAGAACTAAAAGTGTTATGCAATACCGCGCGAGGCTCGGTCTGCTTCCTGCGGGTAATCGCTTCCTGCTGGCGGTGTGAACTGTACCTACTCGCCGCTGCACACGGCGCGCACATCGGCGGATAAATGATGTGTTAACTGGTCCGTTGTACGTGTGGCTTCCGGATTTAGACTAGGTTCATAGACTTCAAATAAGACTGAACTACTTAATCTTGTAGTCGTGTGTGTCGAGTAGGTATCCTGACTCCTGCATGAAGACTGCTGCAAAGTGGCGATAATTTTTTAAAAAGTCGAGTAAGAAAGCATTCAAAGGCAAAAATGGTGATTATGTCAATTGAGAAGGTATCGATAAGAAACGTAGCGGCAAACGTAACGGCGTAGGACGCTCTCAGGCCAGGTGGAGTGACGATTAGCGCAGGACGGCTGGCAAGTGCGGGATGCGAGTAGCCCAGGATCGATCAAAGTGGAGAATATTGGGAGAGGCAGCAGTCCAGCAGTGGACTGATGTGGACTGATGATGATGACGATAAGAAAAAAAAGCTGAATTCTCAAGGAATCACTAGTCTACACTTAGGTACTACAGCCACAAGAAGAAATGGGACAAATTTTCCGACACCACTCAGAAGAGAGAAAGGTAGGGCATAGCGAATCTTCGCTCGTATTGAGCCGCCCGTCTGGGGTTTTTTTTTCCAAATGACTACGATGATGGCCATGCCGGCCTTGTCATCATCACCGGACTGTTGGGGGAGCGGAAGGCTCTCACCCCCGGTAGAATACCGCAGCCAAATGATGTCGCAGCCGTAGTAATGATGAAATCTGAGTCGTGTTAATCCGGTGAGTAGGGTTTCTGGAGCTCGTGGGGGGTTAGGGTTGGGCCGGCATGGCGGTGGCAACAGCCAGGTAACTGCCCAGTTACTTGTCCGTTGTCACAGCGACTTGGCCTTCTCTTTCGCTTTCCACAAGGCGTAGAGACGCCATGTCGAGCTACTATAAAAAAAAAGAATATAATAGTCCTATAGGATATAATAATATCTTCACCGCCTATCCCGCGACACGTCGGGACCGCGCCGCGCGTGCGCCGCGCCGGATCTCGTCACATCCTCGACTCCCGGACGCCGCGCGCTCCCGTGGGACCCCCCGCCCGTAGACCCAGCCGCTCAAGTGTAGATTTTTATAATGGCATAAGTGTTTGAGGAAAGAATATTTTTTGGGAAACGGTTATGTAATATGTTGAGAACAAAGTTAATTAACTTTCAATGTACTATCATACTGGCTGGCTCGGTGGCTCAATCGGTAGTGACCCCTGCCTTCTGAACCAAGGGTAGTGGGTTCGATTTCCACCCGGGACAAACATTCGTGTGATGAACACTTGTGTTTGTCCCGTGTCTGGGTGTTTATATTTGTATTTAAGTATTTATTTGTGGTACCTTCGTTGTTCTGATACCCATAACACAAGTGCTTAAGCTACTTACTTTGGGATTGGAGCAATGTATGTGATGTTGTCTGATATATATATATAATGTAGGTATATTTCACACCAATCAGTGCAATTAAATCTATAAATATACTAGCTTTTGCCCGCGGCTTTGCTCGCGTTTAATTCGGGGTGAATGCTCCATTTCAGGGAAGTGGGGGTTATAAACCTGTCCTGGACGCCATAACGGCACAACGCTGAGGTTTGGGGCCTGATTGGCTGCGCAGACACTGACTGCAGTGCATATTTCGTTTAATCACTATGTTAATGTTTCTTTAATATGTTATTTTTTTATGCGAGAGGCGGCAGACGATCAAGTGTGATGCCTGATGGTAAGCAGTCGACACCGCCCATGGACACCCGCAGCTCTAACCGAGTTTAGGGTCGCTGCCGGCCTTTTAAGTATGAATCGCTCGCTCGTCGTAGTATGAGTACGAACGCTCGTTTCTTGAAGATTCCCAAGTCGTAGCTGTTCGGACTGTCGCAGGAAGTTGGTTCCACAAAACCGAGGCGCGAGGTACGAAGTCCCTCATAAAGCGTACAGTCGATTTGATGTTTTTTCTCATTTTTCCTTGTATATTGTGTATATTTACTGTGTATTGTTTTTATATGTGCTGCCAATAAACGTATTTCATTAATTAGTGGAAAAATCTCCATCGTTGTTCGCCACGACGTCTTACCTACTTTGGTATCTAATGCATTCATCAGATCCCGAAGTAAGTCTTTACAATGGGGAATGCTCCGAAGAGTTATTCCAACTCGTTCCATCCTCTCCCTTCCACTCCCGAACAACACGTGCTGGACAGCGCTGTCATTCGCATACCATCCAGACGATGGTGGCGCGCACCAAGAAGTTTAGTTCCTCGTTGCCCCGTGTCATTAAGTGACGGAATGCCCTTCCAGCTCATGTGTTTCCTTCCTCTTACAATCTGGGTTCTTTAGGCGGGGCGTGAAACGGCATCTCAGTGGGCCTTCAGGGTGAGGGCGACAGGCGCAATGGGTTTGTTCTATTGTGCCTGTCGACCTAACTTTTGGACCTCACAACCGCTTACCATCAGGTGGAGTGAGGTCATCCTGAAAAAAAAGTATCTTAAGTGGTCAAAGTGAGGATGGGTACCTACATTTACCCATCCTCAGTAGTAGATAATCCAATGCAAACCATCTCACAAATGCAAGTAGGTACATCTATTAAATCAAATAATAAAACGACATGTAGATATAATTTAATCATAACATTTATTATTATTTTCTTAATTTAATAACATTTAATATACAGGACTATTTACATATTCGTGTTCTATAAATTAAAAAAACACTGTACATAAAAAAAAAAGATTTTTTTCGCATCAAAAAGGAGTGTTATGTACAATATATAATTTATTATGTACTAACTGTGCCCATGCCGGCCCAACCCCAACCCCCCCACGAGCTCCGGAAACCCTACTCACCGGCAGAAACACGACCCAGAGGTCATTTGACTGCGGTATTCTATAGGGTGGAGGCCCTTCCCCGGACGGGCGCGCGGGCGGCTCAATTCGAGCGAAGATTCGCTATGCCCAACCTCTCTTACTAAAAGGGAAGTAACACTCATTTCATGTCTAATTCGCTTCTATGCCGCTTACATTAAGGTTCATTTCACATTGACAGACTTGGGCTTCCCATCTCTTGTCAGCTTGAGGTGTATTAACTAACATGGGTTCCGAGGACGCTGGCTTGGCTGAACTTGGCCGGACATTTTGTGCACTATAGTTCATTCGCGTTAAGAAAATAGTGACTCATCACCGACTGCCGGCCAAGCCACACCCCCTAGCCAATTAAAACGCTAGAAATTATATTTTTTAATTTTAATTGGCTAGGGGGTGTGGCTAACGCTAGAAATTATAATTTCTAGCGTTTTAATTGGCTAGGGGGTGTGGCTTGGCCGGCAGTCGGTGATGAGTCACTATTTTCTTAACGCGAATGAACTATAGTAGGGAAGTAGCACTCGGTCATGTCTAATTCGCTTCTATGCCGCTTACATTAAGGTTCATTTCACATTGACAGACTTGGGCTTCCCGTCTCTCGTCAGCTTGAGGTGTATTAACTTGACATGTGTTCCGAGGACGCTGGCTTGGCTGAACTTGGCCGGACACTTGGCGCACTGGTACGGTCGCTCGCCAGTGTGGGTCCGGAGGTGGCCTTTGAGTATTTGGTTACGCTGTGGAAGAAACAAATTAGTTACTTCATGTAACAACAATTCAGACACAATATGAAATCTATTGCTTCGCGGCCACATTCGCAATTTAATGCGCAAAGTAAGATTTTCTTTGGAATTACGACAGTCGAAAAGTCGCCAATTTAGCTTTACATCGATGTTTTTTTTTATAGTGGCTCGACATAGTCGCTTCCCTACGCCTGATGGAAAGCGAAAGAGAAACCCAAGTCGCTGTGACAACGGGCAAGTAACTGGTCAGTTACCTGTCAGTTGCCACTGTCATGCCGGCCCAACCCTAACCCCCCACGAGTTCCGGAAACCCTACTCACCGACAGGAACATAACTTCATTGTTTCAAAAAACTATTTTGTTAGCTTGGATTTCAGTGGAAATAGTCAAATGTTATGGTTTAAAATGCAAATAAAACAAATCTCCGTTACAAGCCAGTGAGTAGAATATAAAACTATTATTCTATTTCAAGATATTTGATAGCTCATAACACGTATTTTCATAACATGGATTTGGGATGTAAGGGAGCGTCCTAACATTTTTTCGCCTGCCCGTGGTGCATCCTGCCGAATAATAAACGAGGCGCTGGCAAACGACAGGTGGCGGTATAACCATCACAGTTCAAGGCGTAGCTAAATACCACAAGCCGATGACGGGCAGCAGCGTCACCGGAGCGAGAAGCTACACCCTGCGATCGCCAACCCGCCTGCCCAGCGTAGCGATTATGGGTATACCCTCCAGATGTTAGCCCTAAGTGGCAAACAATTGGAGAGGCCTATGTCCAGCAGTGGACTGCAATAGGCTGATGATGACGATGGATTTGTCGACAAATGTAACAAATGTGCTGGAAAAACGCCTTGTTATGTAAAAAAACCATAAGTGTCCAATACAGTCAGACCGTCTACACACATACTTTGTGCAAAAGTATTACTAGTGAATCTATTTGCAGAAATAAACTATTTTATTTTATTTTTTATTTTTATACTGATGTGCAGCTGTGTATGTTTATTTAGTTTTCCAATGAAATTAATTAGCCTAAAACATTCGAAACATGACTCACGTCGAAAACTTTATCACAGAATGTACAGGGGTACCGCAGGGGCCTCTTATATCCCTCGTGCACTATCCGTTTGTGCTCGGTCAGCGACCAGCCGTTCACGTAAGCCTGTGGAAGGTAACAATAAATACATTCTGACATTAACAGTATCCATTAAGCACTACTTTTTACGGAAACAAGCATACAACAGGTAATAGGGAATATGCATGACCTTTTTTATAGATTTATCGAGATCTTTTATTTTCCAGATTCATAAATATCGAAGAATTTTAAACTATCTTTCTATTAAGCGTTAAAGTTTTTGCGTAGACAGAGAGATCCGACGTGGCGGATGACGTCACGTACCGTGCGGTTCATACAAAATCTATAAAAAAATCTGTTTTCGTGAGAGACGGATATATTAACTTTCAACGACTGTTGTGTGTGAGCTCGTGGGGGGGTTATGGTTGGCGCGGCATGGCGGTGGCAACTGACAGGTAACTGACCCAGTTACTTGCCCGTTGTCACAGCGACTTGGCTTCTCTTTTAGCCTTTACATCAGGCGTAGGGAAGCCTATGTCCGAGCCATTAAAAAAAACCTTACAAAAATACTGTACTCCTCGCCCATTTTTCCAGCCTATTTTAATTTTATTTCACTGTTGCCAGTATATTTTTATCTATTTCACGATAAATTACTAAATACCATGAAACAATTTTTTCATGCATATTCCCTATGTAAAGATGGTATATCTTTAAGTTTACTGTCTCACCTACCCTTATCACCACCGGTCACATTGAAATGGTCGTATGTTCAAATGGACCCTATTGGTGTGCCGCTCCAAGTCCCCTCCGAATGGCGAAACGTTTATCACAGTGAACGCACGGTAGTCTAAAAGAAAATGCAATTATGTAAAGGTGTCTCCTACTGACATGCCAGGATGTACAGTCAAATAGTACTTACGGTAATCTAAATAATTGACGTGAGGGCGATGCAGTCTTCAAATGGTGTTTCAAAATGGTATTGATTTTGAAAACTCCTAGAACAATATCATCTATGTAAATAATAATCCATAAAAACAATACTTGTCAAAAAAACCAAGTCTCGCAACTCAGTTGTACTACCATAAAAAGTTGTGAGATCCATGTTAATAATAATAATAATTGACATTCTATCCCGAACACGCACAATATACAGAATACTCTAACAGAGAAGAAATATCCAAATACAATGATCTTAAGGATGAGATCGCCCGCATGTGGAAATTAAGAAAAGTCACTATAGTGCCATTGGTCATCTCTACCACTGGGGTAATACCAACACAAATTCATACTTCTTTAGAAGTACTGTCCCTTACACCACCTTACCCCTATTACCCCATTATACTCTAATGCAAAAAGCGGTCATTCTAAATACGTGCAGGATAGTCCGGAAATTTTACAGATTGACATTCAACTAGCCACAAACTTTACCACTTTACCACACAGACAGACTTTACACTAACCATTTCCTCCCCCCTGAAGTATACTTGGCTTAGACCCGTATACTCAGTAATCCAGCCATTCTAAAGATGCCTGAGAAACAACATGATTAAAAAATAATAATAATAATGCAGTTTGAATCTCCTATTCATTGAATGGCTAGCGCGTTCATTGAATGACGACATTTAATTGGAAATGCCATAAAGGACAACTCGTCAAATTATTGAATGGAAACGTTCACGTCCTTGACCTGAACGAACGTCATTTAGCATAGTCGTTGAATGGGTAAAAGCCGATTGTGTAATGTATACGGCGGCATATTAATAGGTAAATCCTGCTGTCACACTATTTTACTACGAATAAGTCAGTTTAAAGTAACTCTAATCAAAAAAATATCAACACTGTTCCTAATCTTTTAGATCATGTTTGACGTCATTATTTGTTTTGGTGAATACTAACGCCTCGCGGGAAAAAATGAACTAAATTAGAATCACCTGAGTGCTTTACGTCCGCTCTGTTCAAAGGGCTATGTTTCAATCCGTATCTAGTTGGACGTTAGTGCCGCGGTGTGTCCACGTTCGGTCCTAGTCATTCAATTAAATATCATCATTCAATGAATCCGCTAGCCACTTCAATTGAATAGGAGATTCAACGAGATGACTACGACATAGATTACGGCTGATGATGATAATGAAAGATGATGTTCCCAAAGCATGATGACGATGATGATGGTATCCTCCAAGTTCTCACTTGTGCGCACTCGACGCAGTAGTACTCCCGCTTGTGGGAGTGCTTGATGCTGTGCTTCTTGAGGTGCGAGGGCGCCTTGAAGCCTACCCGCACTCCGCGCCACCACGTGCGCCGGGCTCCTCCCGCCGCGCCCACGTGCTTTGGATGTTTCCTACAAATAGGGTGTGATACATACATGAAATGCGTATGAAAACAAGACAAGTCTTACCTAAGAACAAAGACTATGCATGGATCCCGGGTAAAATAAAATAAATAATAATAACTAACCCAAGACATGCCACGCTGGCCAGCGCAAATAGCCCCAAACTAAGCCGAAGCTTGTACTATGGGTACTAGAGAACTGATAAACTTACTTAGATACATTTTTTTTTGTAAATAAATACAATATTATACATAGAAAACATGACATGAACACAAAATGTTTGTACTGTGCGGGAATCGAACCCACGACCCTTGGCTCAGAGGGCAGAGGTCACTACCCAAATGAGCCACCGAGCTGTCAATAATAATTGAGTTACACTACATCTTATTCCTATTGTACAATTCATTTTACACAAGTGTGAGTGAAACACCAACGACGCTATTTAGTTCTTATTATTTCCTGATCGTGTCACAAGACGAAAGAAAATAGTACGTCAAATGGTCACCTTTGGTCTCCATTGATACTAACAAACTCAACAAACTGCCTGACAACGAAAATTGTGACAACCTTCGAAATTTCGAAACGTCTTTTCTATGCCTGTCCTTCTCTAATATATCAGCAGCATCATAAGTCAGAGTGAACCAAATATATTGAGTTTTGTTGTTATTTTAGCGCGGCTTCATGCTTTGTCCATTGTTCCTAGAGTCTTATAAAATTTGCCGCCCAAAAAAAACTAAACCACAGACAATTGTCCTCTTGCCTTTTTTTTCTAAATAAAGGAAATAACTACACGATGGTAATGCTCCATTCGTCAGCAACGCTATTTACCATCAACACGGGTACTTTTTGATCCACCCTCGTACATACTTATATGTCACCGGAAAACTAGCAAGACATCGTAAGTTGATCAATTTCAAGGTAGTTGTTTAACTTTCGGAATATAACAAACGGTAGTTGAAATGTATTTTTTTAACGCAATGGATTTCAGTTAGTTGATCAACTTTACGGTTGCCTGACAGTCATTTAATACTTTTCCGATTTTGACAAAGTAAAATCATAATCAAATGGGTCCAATCGTTGCTCAATGTACTAATTTAACGATGCACTATTACCCGTAACTTAAATACACTGTTCCCTGATTAGTTGCCGGTATAACGCCACGTCGAGCCATTGAACCAATCAACGTTCACCTCCACCTTCGTCGGATGATTTTACGGTAGTACGGGTGGTGGTCCTTCCCACGGAGGGTAGCCCAATTCGAGCGAAGATATCGCTATGCCCTACCTCCTCTTAAAGGGCTGTACTTACATGATCATATGCGAACTTCCAAGACATCTTTATTGGCGTAATTCTTGTGGCAGTACGCACACACGACCCTCTGTTTGGTTTGTGTGCGCGTAAACACACGTGCTTGCGGAGAGATATCTTGCGCCTGCGCATAAAGACAATCATCACTATACATAAAGTAAGATGGCATCACCAGAATTACCAGCGTGCCAGCGGTTAACCACACAGCTTGTTTGGCTAAAAAAAATGTAATTAGTTCGTCTTTTAGCTTATTTAAATTAGACTAAAAATTACACAAGTTATAGCCCGTTGAAATTACGCGTGACGTCACTCGGTGAGGCATTTTTACGGGAGCGAGTGACGTCAAAGACTCCCACTCCAACTTTTGATGCCTTGTATCTTATCTATTTTTTATTTGAATGAAAAAAGGAACAATACGTGGTCCAATACATTTTTACGAACTAAAATACGGACTAAATACATGTAATGGAATTATTTCTGACACCCCAAAGCCATCCCTATTATGCTGAGTAGAGACTTTACTAAGTAAATAGGTTTTTTGCATTGAACTGTGCTTTAATTTATAAGATAAGATAATCAAAGTCTTTTGCCGTATAAGGTATCTAATAAACATTTTTTTTCTTTTTTCATATCTTTTTTTATAAGAAGAGCATACAGGATTGGATATTGGAGTATAGGTCGGAGCCGGGGGTAGGGTATTTGACCAGAAGTGCCGGCCGCTTTCATCTGCGACTGGCCAGGGCAGGCAGGGATGCTGGCCGTATGCTTCGGCGCTACCCCGTGTCCCCTGCTACTTGCTGCCCAATGGCGGCCCAAGGGGAGGGGGGGTTTATTTTGGGAAGTGTGAGTCCCCACATACCTTGCCGACTCCTCCCTGGAGGCGGCATAAAGTGCCTAATACTTTCCCTCTAGAGAAAGGAAAAAGAGGGGTAGGCTCCTCGCTCCGGTGACGTTGCTGCCCGCTCATCGGTCTGTGGTATTTAGCCACGCCCTTCAATTGTGATGGTTATACCGCCACCAGGTCCGCGTTACCAGAGCCCTCGTTTATTATTCTGCAGTGTGGGTGGCCTTGGAGCGAAAGATGAATGGTCCTTGCATTCTTCGTAACGATGTCTTGGGCTATTTATTCTATTCTATTGAACTCACATGAACACCTTTGGGCCAGTGCGGGCAGTTGTACTGGGAAGTAGCCATAGAATGTATGGCTGAGTAGTGGTCCAGGATCGAGTGCCGACTGACGCGCGTCAGATCGCACATTGAGCATTTGTAGCGCCTAGAATGACATCACTAAATCTTACAGCTTGTTCAAAAAAGTAATGGCCGGACTTCTAGATACAGTAGGGCCTTGGTAATTCGGACTCCCCCTCTTGTTCGGTGATCCCTGTAATCCGACCGGGATACGCGGCGAGTGGCCGGCGGGTGTAGGTACAGGCCTGTCATGCAGTACTCATGAGCCAATGCGCCGTCAGTCCTTTTGTTTATCGCCTTTCGGAACTGAGAATGTGGTGCCATGGCTTTAAACACTGCTTTAAAAATGGGGCAGAAGATAACGAGTTTGATAGCCACGAAGTTATGGTATCTTCGTCGACTTAGAGACCGTGCTTATTACAAAATTGTTCAAGAAGAATTAATCAACTGTTTTATTTTAACTTACTGATTTCTTTACCTGGTTGTAATTTTGAACAAAATAATATAAATTTTCTCTTTACGCTATAAATTAAGATTGATTAAAGAACCTAAGGTAAACATTGTTTTCATAACATTATAATATGGCAATACTATAATCCGGACGCCTCGATAATCCGAAAAGAGTCTTGTTTTTGCCTCTCCCGCCGATTAACGAGGCCCTTACTGTACAAAAATAAAACAACGGGATCTGACGCGCGTTAGCTCGAAATCGAGTATTTGTAGCGGCTGTAACGTCGTCACCAAATATAAGAGCTTGTTTAAAGTTGTAAAGGCCCAGAGTTCTGGATACAATATGTAAAGACAATGGGATCTGACGCGCGTCAGATCGCACATCGGGCACTTGTACCGTTGCAATGACATTCCCAAATATAACAGCTTGTTCAACAAAGTAAGAGCCCAGACTTCTGAACACAACATATAAAACAATGGAAACTGACGCGCGTCAAATCGCACATCGAATTTCTGTACCGCCTGGAATGACTGGTATGTGCGGTGAGTGTTAAAGAGAAAATGTCAAAATGTCAAATGTCTCCTCTCTCTCTCTCTATCTTTGTGTAAACAGACACACTCCACGCAAAGGCGTTAGTGTGTGTGTGTGTGGTGGTAAAATACTTACACTTGATGGTATCTTTGGTGACTGCAAACCTTTTCTTCCGAGGAAAATCTTTGTTTACAAATATCGCATACATAGTCACCATTTTCCTATAAAAGAAAGTTACAATGTTAACTCCTGCCTATAACCATTAGCATTAAAAAGTGCAACCTTGCCGGCTGGTGGTGGCTGACTGGAAACTGGGATTCCACGCCCATTGTCATACTTGGACTCTTCTGTTAGCTCTCCATTCGCGAAAGGAAGGTCTAGCTACTGATAAACTAACTTAGATAGTTTTTTTTTTTATTAATACATAGAAAAACACCCAAAACCTATAACATTTTTTTTTTATAATAGCTCGACATAATGGCTTCCCTACGCCTGATGGGAAAGCGAAAGAGAAGCCCAAGTCGCTGTGACAACAAGTAACTGGTCAATTACCTGTCAGTTGCCACCAGCCATGCCGGCCCAACCCTAACCCTCCACGAGCTCCGGAAACCTACTCAACCGGCAGAAACAACGACCCCGGAGGTCATTTGGACTGCGGTATTCTATAGGGTGGAGGTCCTTCCCCCGGACTTACTAGTCCGGGGGAAGCTCAATTCGAGCGAAGATTCGCTATGCCCTACCTCTCTTAGACACATGTTCATTTACACAAATATTTGTACTGTGCGGAAAATCGTACCCACGACCTTTGGTTGCAGAAGGCATGGTCCACTACCAAAATGAGCCATCGAGCCTGTCGAGTCATGTTGTTCGTACCTCACTATCTGTTCCATGTGTTTCTCGAAGCTTGCCTTGAACATGAAGCCTTTAAACGCAATCCTGACATTTGTACGTACAACTCAGATACTTTTCATCGTTCATCTTAGTTGCTCTTTCTTTGAGACACTGTTCTGTCGTGATGTATATGGTATGGGCTTTGGGCGAATCTGAAAATAAGTTTCTATATGTCACCGGAAAATAGCAAGAATCGTAAGTTGATCAATTTCCTAGGTAGTTGATTAACTTCCGAAAATAATAAACGGCAGTTGAAATGTATTATTTAACGTATGTATTTTAGTAAATTGATCATTTATACGGGGGTCTTGCCGTAAAATCATCCGACGAAGGTGAGGTGAACGTTGATTGGTTCAATGACTCACGTGGCGTTATCCGGCAAACCAATCACGGAACAGTGTATTAAGTTACGAGTAATAGTGCACCGTTAAATAGTACATTGAGCAAACGATTGGCCCATTAGAGGACTATTTCATCATCATCATCATCAGCCCACATCAGTCCACTGCTGGACATAGGCCTCTCCAATGCTCGCACTTCGCTCGGTCCCGGGCCTCTCGCATCCAGCACTTGCCAGCCGTCCTGCGCAAATCGTCACTCCACCTGGCCTGAGGGCGTCCTACATTATGAGGACTATTTGACTTGTGTCAAAATCGTAAATTATTAAATGGCTGTCAGGCTACCGTAAATTGATCAACTAACTGAAATCCATTGCGTTAAATTATACATTTCAACTTACCGTTTTGTTATATTCCGAAGTTAATCAACTACCTAGGAAATTGATCAACTTACGATTCTTGCTATTTTCCGGTGACATATATAAACTACACTTATAATAAAATACACATAATTTCAGCGCGAACAGTCCAAACTCATTGCTCGGCTCTTTGTTGCCCCGAGAGATATAATCTACCAATGGTTTAAGGCGAGAGTGAACTGGTTTTTGGCTGAGAGCGCCTTCCATTGTACTCTACGATATCGCTTACTATCAGCCAAATTGTCTATAACAGAGAACTATTTCTCAGGGTCAAAATAATTACATTATAATTATTTAGTTCATATTATTAGATCATAGAATATATTGGACATGTATTTTTTCTTTTTTCGTATAAACAAAAAATAAACAAAGATACAAGGCATTAAAAAATGAGGGTCTTTGACGTCACCTCCCGTCGGGCTCGACTTGCGACAAAAATGCCAACACGGCGTGGACGTCGAATTTTAACGGGCAATATTTTTGTCATTTTGGGTCTAATTTACAAATTTAAAATTACGTTTTGTTTATGCTAAAAGACGGATTAATTACTAATTATACAGCAACAAGCCTATTATCTAAGGACTGGAGACTTGGATATTCTAATCTAAAAACACATCCCCAGTCAAATTACATGGGAAAAACATTAGTCAGTTTTTTATATAACCATACCAGTTTTGGGTTTCTTGTCAATTTTATTTTTATCTTTCACTCCTCTCTTCACCTTACTCTTCCGTTAAGAGACTTTCTCAGGCAAACTCAAATCAATGTCATCATGTTCTATCTCTAGTTCTTCTTTCAAGAGTGCCTTTAGTGGAAAATCGCTTTCTTCTTTCACGAATGGAACCCTGGAACTCTGAAAAAAGAAACATTATTGGTGACATCATCAGCCCTATTGCAGTCCACTGCTGGACATAGGGCCCTCCTCCAGTTGTTCGCCATTTAGGGCAAACACCATAATCGCCACGCTGGGCAGGCGGGTCGGCGAACGCAGGGCGCGCGTAGCATCTTGCTCCGGTGACGCTGCTGCCCGTCATCGGCCTGTGGTATTTAGCTACGCTTCTATCGTGATGGTTTTACCGCCACTAGTCGATTTGCCAGAGCCTCGTTTGTTTTTCGGCAGGATGCACCACGGGCAGGTGGAGCATGGCTTGGAGCAAAAAAGGTGATAGGTCGCTCCCTTACATCCCTTATTTGTAACAATATTGGTAAATTGGTTGGTGATTAAATAGGTGTGATAAGCATCTTACGGGCCAGCATGGCAGTGGCACTGATAGGTAAATACTGGCAGGTCACTTTCCATTGTAGCAGCGACTTCTCTTCTATATCCCATCAGGGCATGGAAGCCATTATGCCATCATCATCATCAGCCTATTACAGTCCACTGCTGGACATAGGCCTCTCCAGTTGTTCGCCACTTAGAGCAAACATCTGAGGATATACCCATAATCGCCACGCTGGGCAGGCGGGTTGGCGATCGCCAGGACGTAGCTTCTTGCTCACCCGACCGCTGCTGCCCCGTCACCGGTCTTTAGTATTTAGCTACGCCTTCAATTGTGATGGTTATACCGCCACCAGTCGGTTGCCAGCGCCTCTTTGTTATTCGGCAGGATGCACCACGGGCAGGTGAGGTTTGCTTGGAGCGAAAAGATGATAGGCCGATCCCTTACATCCCCATTATGCCATGGGCCCACTCAAACCTAACCTTAACTAGTGGTTAGTTTGAATGGGGCCCATTTTCCGTAACTCATGAGGTGGGCTGTCTATACTATCCTACTCCTTTGAGTAGGATCATCTTTATGTTATTTATGCCAGCCTAGCTCATCCAGGATTCCCAGCCAACCCTTCTGCCTGCCAACGACATCACAGAGTGGCTCAGGCTGACCAAGGTATTTCGATAGATATGCTGCCACACCAGGGCATTCCATCAAAATGAATGCCATGCTTATGATAAAAATAAACCAGTTACAGGACATAACCAATCGGTAACCAATCTTGACAAGTATCTCATACTGGCTCGGTGGCTCAATTGGTAGTGACCCCTGCCTTCTGAACCAAGAGTTGTTGTTTCGATTCCCACTCGGGACAAATTAACGTGATGTAACATTTGTGTTTATTCCGTGTCTGGTTGTTTATGTATTTAAGTAGTATATTTGTGGTTGGTACCTTCATTGTCTTGCTACCCATAACAAAGTGCTTAAGCTACTTACTTTGGGGATCGGAACAATGTATGTGAATGGTGTGTAATATTTATATATTTTTTTTATAGAAGATCTTTCAGGTTGACCTCACTCCACCTGATGGTAAGCGGTTGTAAGGTCAAAAGTTATTTATTATTTATTTATCTCATCCCATCTTACCATCATCATCCACAAACTCCCCCTTCCAAATGCTCAAACGCTTCATGATCTTCCTCCATTCATATCCAGCTCAACTTTGATCTTAACGTCTTTGGCTTCCTTACAATTATGCACAATAGTGAAGGCCTCTTCTGTTGAAGCGTCATCTCCACTGAGCTGTAGGATGTTCAACGGAGATATTGATGTCAGTTTAAAAGGAGGTTGGCTCCTGTCTTCTGATTGTGTGAAAGGTTGAATCATGTCTGCTTTCTTTTTTTTTTTGTTTTTTTTTTTTTTTTTCCCCCCCCCCACCCCCCCCCCCCCCCCC